>APFE030665888.1:151094-211886 GCA_000404065.3 Pinus taeda
CCTAATGATTTTGTGATTTTCATAATCATATAAGAGATAACCAAAATCATTAACACCATATCCAATAAAGGTACATTTCTTTGATTTTTCCTCAAGCTTTGTTTTAGTTTCTTTATTAATGTGGACAAAGGCTTCACAACCAAAAGTCTTTAAAAATGAGTAGTTTACCTTTTTACCCGTCCATACCTCCTCTAGAATAACACCATCCAAGGGACTTGAAGGTCCTCTGTTTATTAGATAAACAACAATATCTACAAAATCTACCCAAAATTGTAAAGGCAATCTTGCATGCAATCGCATGCACCTTGCATGCTCCATGACTGTCTTGTTCATCCTTTCTAACACACCATTTTCTTGTGGTGTTCCTAGAACTTTCTTCTCTCTGCAAATCCTGTTCTCTGAATAATACCTATCAAACTCTTTGCTGCAATATTCACCTCCATTATCTGATCTGAGACACTTCAACCTTTTCCCTATCTCATTTTCAACCAAAGCTTTCCATTTCTTGAAAGTATCAAATACATCAGATTTATTTCGAATACAATAAATCCAGGTTTTTCTAGTTGCATCATCAATAAAATTAACATAATAATGAGAGCCACCAAGAGATGATACCTGAGCAAGCCCCCATACATCAGTATGCACAAGCTCTAATTTTTCTCTCTTATTTTCTTTCCCAACCCTAAGGAATTTGACTCTCTTCTATTTTCCATAAACACAATTCTCACAGAATTTTGAATCAACATGCTTCAAACCTGGCAACAAATTTCTTGAGTGAAGGATCTGCATCCCCTTGTCACTCATGTGCACGAGCCTATGATGCCACAATGCCGTATCTTCTCTTGTAGAGGTTAAAGCATTAACTGAATTAGAATTACCATTGCATAAATACAATGTACCAACCTTTTCTCCTTTCGCTATTACCAGGGATCCTTTAGTGACCTTCCAAGTTTTATCTGTGAAAGTAGTTACACAACCTTCACCTCTCAACTGCCATGTTGAAATCAAATTTTTCTTCACATCTAGAACATGCCTTACCTCCTTTAATAGCCACTGATTTCCATTTCGCTGTTTTATGAAAACTGTTCCCATTCCAATGATTTTACAGGTTTTATCATCACCCAATCGAGCCTGTCCAAAATCTCCTTGAACATAATCATGAAAATGTTTCTTATCAGATGTGGCATGGAATGAGGCCCCTGAATCTACCACCCAGACATCAATAATATTTTCTAAAGAAAGAATCAAAGCATCTTGTAACAAGTCACCTGTTACATTCGCTTCAGGATTAGTTTCTTGTTGCTCGTCTCCTTCTTTTCCCTTCTAAGACTTGCAGTCTCTCTTTAGGTGTCCTTTCTTCCCGCATTTTCAGCACACTATCCCTGATCTGGAATTGGATCTGCCTTTTCTTGAGTTATTGCGATATCCTGGGCTCTTTCCTCTTTCCATTTTTCTTCCCCTAGTCTCTGCAGTCAAAGCATTACCTGATGTCTCACCGGAGCTTTTCCGTCGCATTTCCTTGCTAAGGATTGCACCAACAACATCATCAAACTTTAAAGTACTAGATCCAGAGACAGAGTTACTAATGGCCATAACTAAGCCATTCCAAATTTCTGGAAATGAGCACAGAAATAACAGAGCCCTAACTTCATCATCAAAATTTACCCCTACAGCACTTAACTGACTTGTAACTGTATTAAAATCATTTAAATGGTCTACAACAGATCCACCTTCTGACATCTTCATATTAAATAAACGCTTCATATGAAATACCTTATTTGAGGCTGAGGGTTTTTCATATAGTTTGTCTAATGCCAACATTAAACCCTCTGTTGTCATTTCCTTTGAAATATTAAACACTACCGACGCTGCTAGGCACAGTCATATTGTTCCAAGTGCCTTTCTATCAAGAATGTTCCATTCTGCGTCTGTCATACTCGTTGGCTTCTTTGTCTTTCCGCTCAATGGTAGGTAAATATCTCTCTGATACAAATAATCTTCCATCTGCATCTTCTACAGTTGGTAGTTTTGGCCGTTAAATTTTTCGACCCTAAACCTACCATCTTCCACCATTGCTCCCACTTGAACCAGGAACGCTTCTCTCCTGTGAGTGTATCAGCCAAATAGACCTTCGACTCTGATATCAGTTGTTAAAAAATTATATATTACAGAGCAATGGAACACATAACATATTGCAGAAATATAAACACATAAAATGCATAAAACAAGAGAGACATAGATATACGTGGTTCACCTAATTTGGGCTATGTCCACAGAGAAACAACTAGTCCTTCTTTTATTATATTATCCAGCAAACTGAAGAGATACAACCTACAGCAAATCCGCTGCAACACCCTCTTCGCTCTCAATCTCCTCTCTCTTCCTCACTCAGAATACTGATATACATAGACACAATACAATTCCCTCATATATAGTGAGGGGTTTCCTTCTAGGGCAAAAAACTCTAAACTAAACATAACTTCTACCGTCAAATCATCCGCCTAATGAACGGCCCAGATTGACTAGAAATTACTAGACTTTTACAAGGCAATTTTTCATCTATTTTTAGCTTCAAGGGCACTGCCCTCGAACCCCCCAGCCGGGGGGGATTTATCCCTTGCGTGGATTGGTGTACAGTCTTCCTGGGGTATACATCTAGCTGAAACCTTTGAATAAATAAGATAATCAGGCTCCACACCCAACACAAAACACCACGAAGACAAAGAAGGACATAGGAAAATGGCGTGAGTTCCATAAGAGCCCCACTCACAACACAAGTGAGTACTGAGCCAAGCAGTCACTAGTGGCCAAGCTAAAGAATTTTGAATCAGATGCATGTTATGACTCTAAGTGAGAAACTGACAAAGGGAATGAAAAAGGGAAGCAGATTATCGATGTGAAGCCTAGTGCCACTATTGCCACCACCAATAGCCAGAAGGATGAGCATGAAGATCCAGAGGAGGGGGTGCAACTCTTCCACTCATATATGTGGGTGAAGGGTTCCCCGTTGCAGTTCATTGTTGACAACAGGAGCCAAAAGAACCTCATTTAAGTAGAGGTCATGAAGCGGTTGGCCCTACTGACCATGCCACACCCACAACCGTAAACCATTGGGTGGCTTCACCAAGGGCGAGATCTTCACGCCAGCCAACAGGGTCGCCTTCCCTACAACATCAAGCCCTTTATGGATGAGCTACCATGCGATGTTGCTCCTATTTAAGTTTGTGATGTATTATTAGGCCAACCATACTTGTGGAGGCCACATGTTGTGTATGATTCTAGGCCTCACACTTTTATTATTACTTTGGGTGATAAGTTGTATAGGGTACCAGAGGTAGCACTACCTACAACCATTTCTTTGATCACTGCGAAGCAATGCAGTAAGATCATTTCCCAAACTAGGAAATTTTTTTTCCTTATGATTCACCCTCAAGAAAGAAGAAGATTGTGGCCACGACCTCCAGACAAGGCTCCTCCACACAACAGCAACAGATGGACAAGGTTGTGGATGAGTACAGGGACATCTTCACCTCATCCACAGGGGTACCTCTACACTGTCAGGTCAAGCACTCCATCGATATGACCTCAGGTGCGTTGTTACCCAATGGATTGATCTATCAATGATCTATTTTGGAGAATAATGAAATCAAAATATAGATTTAGGAGCTTTTTTAAAAAGGGAACATCAAGCCAAGTTCATCATCCTATGGGAGCCCCCTATCGTGTTGGTATAGAAGAAGGATGGGACCTGGAGAATCTGTATTGACTATTGGGCACTGAACAAGATCATTGTTCGGACAGGTATCTAATCCCACAGATTGATGACGTTCTGGACCAGCTTAATGGGGCCAAAGATTTCTGCAAGATTGACTTGAAGTCTGATTCTAACCAGGTACCGATTGAACCCTTCGATGTGTGGAAGAATGCCTTCAAATCCAAGGAGGGCCTTTTCAAATGGCTAGTCCTTCCTTTCGGGTTAACAAATGCACCCTGCAACCTTCATGAGGCTAATAAACAAAATCTTATGACCCTTCACCAACTCATTCATGGTGGTGTATTTGGATGACATTCTGATCTTCAACTAGAGTTGGGAAGAGCACCTCCACCATATTCGATAGGTCCTCCAAACCTTGCCGCAACACAAGTTGTGTGCCAATTTGGAGAAATGCACTTTTGGCATGACCCAGGTTCAATATCTTGGGTACATTATTGATGAGAGGGGTGTGCATGTGGACCCAGCCAATATACAAGTCATTCAGGATTGGCTAGCCCCAACCACTCTAACAAATCTCCACAACTTTATGGGCCCTTCCAACCTCTACTGCTGGTTCATGTTGGGATTCTCTCATATAACTTACCCCTTGAGTCAAGTCACCAAGGGAGGAGTGAAAGAAAAGTTATTTTGGTCCAAATCCAAACAAAATGAGTTTTCTAAGTTGAGGCATCATCTTTGCTCTGCACTAGTGCTCATATTACCATACTTGCAACAACCATTTGAGATTGAGACAAATGCCTCTGACTATGTTATTGGTGCAGTTCTTACTCAACAAGCGCATTTAGTGGCATATCACAGTGAGAAACTTTTAGACATAGTTTAAAAGTATCCTACCTATGACAAAGAGATGTATTCCATTATGCAAGATTTTTGACAATGGAAGAATTGCATTATGGGGAAGGAAACAATCATCCACACAAACCACCAATCCCTGTAGTTCATAGAGACACAAGGGAAGTTGCAAAACGATCGCCATAATAAATGGTCCACATATCTAGAATAGTTCCATTTTAACATTAAGTACAAGAAGGGAAGCACCAATAATGTTGCAGACTGTCTCAGCTACCCACTGGTCATGGCATTGACCATTGTTCTCAACTCTTGTGTGTATGAGATTATGAGGTGGCCGCATATTTACAAGAGCAATCCAAAATTTAACAAAATATACCAAACGCTCCAGGAAGGTAAAAAAGTTAAAAATTTGACCTCCAGGATGCACTGTTAGGCCACCTGGGACACCTCTGTGTTCCTTGAAATGAGCATGCCAAGAAGATTTGGGAGTCACACTATAGTTGGGACACTAGAAATTTTGGGGTTAAGAAAATAGTGGCAGTGCTGCAGAAGTATTTTTATTGGCCGAACCTTTGATATGATGTTGGGAAGTACATACGATCTTGCACTGCCTGCACCATTCCCAAACCAACCATCAAGAAGCAAAGCCTATATACTCCTCTTCTTACTCCTAGTCGACCTTTGGAATCCAACTCCATGGATTACATGTTGGACCTTCCTTCTACTAAGCAAGGAAATGACTACGTTTTCGTGGTTGTCGACATATTCTCTAAGATGGCCATTCTGGATACCTGCAAGAAGAGTATCACAATAGAAGCCACTACTAAGCTCTTCTTTGAACATGTGTGGGTACACTTTGGGATCCCATAATCCATTATCTCATATCGGGGCAACAGGTTCCTAAGTACATTTTGGTAAAGTCTTTGGTCGATGTTGGATACCAAGCTCAGTAAGTCCACATCTTTCCACCCCCAAATTGATGGCCAAGCAGAGGTCCTCAACAGGATGATCATACACATTCTGCACATTTACAACTCGAAGCATCCACACACATGGGATGAAAGACTCTCCTATGTCCAACACAACTACAAAATAGCTCTCCATAGCTCTACTGGCCACAACCCTTTTCAGGTGGGATTAGGATTCCAGCCACTATGTCCCATTAATGTGGCCATACCATTTGCAGCTACTCTAATAGATTCAACTCATGTCCAATTTGAAGCTGACAAATCTGTAGGGGATAATGCTTTCAAGCTCAACATTCCACCATTCCTTAGCCTGCACCCAATGTTAACTGTGGACCACCTTCGACCATACTTTCCACCATTACTGTACACATCAGACACTGTTGAACAACTCACACCAACAAAGTTAAACCTAGAATGCATGGAACAAGCCACCACTGATTAGATCATGGAAACATAGATCAAGAATACTCACCAACAAAAGATACAACTGTATTAGTTTTTCAAAGCTAGCCAACTCCTGCACCAAGGAAAGTGGTTCACTAGGGACCAAGTTCAGCATAAGTTTCCCCATCTCATGGAGGCACCCAACACAATAGGGACTATTTCTTCCTAAGGGGGGAGGAATGATATAGGTGGATATTGGTGGCCACCCACCTATTCCAGTTGGACCCCTATAACTGTTTCTTTCAATTTTTTAGTTTCCTTAATTTTAGCACAATTTACTATTTTTGGCAGTATTTTAGGTCCTAAAATTTCAAATCCGTTTTGAGGTCCTAAACGATGTTTTCTTGGGGGAAAATGGGCAAGAATGAGATTTTGAATCATTCTTACACTCAAAATTTGTAGTCCTCGGATAGAAATTTCTAACGAGGTATTCTGCGTGTCAAACAGAGATCGTATGCCAAAGTTATGGCCCCGGGAAGCTGATGTACCAATTTACCCAAACGAGGCCCATAGTTTTGGCACTACATCTCCTAGGGTTAGGTTTTTGGATGTTTAGGGTTTTCAATTGTTTCTAAATAATAAATAGGCTTTCGAGCCTCATTGTAACATAGTTCATAGGAATGTAACCACCACATCTCTTCTTAGAGATAAGCTACCATCACCCGAGTTAGTTTATTTCCATTTCTGTATGTAAGCATATTTCAGTTCTTTGATAATGAAATGAAGTTTTGTTTCTGCTACATCTCTATGTATATGTTTATTTCTGTATTTTTTTGCATTCCTCCATGAGTCTGGATCACTAGGGAGCTTAAAATCTTACGTAACCTAGTAAAAAAATAGTGATGAGTAGAAACCTGTGAAAGGGGTAAAGCTTAGACGACAGATTATCATGGACCCCCTTATATCTCTTAAAGCTAGGGAGGGGCTCTGGGTCCAAATTTTCCAACAAGAAGCTGAGATTCACTCATCCCCACTAGACATAGGTAGCTTAATGGCCAAATCTTAGGGAATATTTCCCTATAGGTGGTAAGTGTGGGAGCACTTGCACCTGGAGGTGATTTCGATCAAACTACTGGAAGCGTCGCCAGTTTCTTCAGGATGTGGCCCAAATACCCCTTGTTATAACCATCTTCCTACTTTGGTTGGCTTCTTGTCTACGAGAAACATTTCTAGTACTTTTGGGGCGTGAACTCAGTGCCTTGTAAAATCCTTCGCAAGGCCCAGTTACTGATTGAGCAGAAGGATGCCTAGTATTTAGGATCTTTTATCATATGCAAAACCTTTTTTTTTATTGTTTCACACATTAAAGAGTTAAAGGGAAAACTAACCATTTATTTTCCGCTTTGTCTTATGTATGTGAATAATTTGGTTTGCTAAAAAGTCCTCCTTAGAGTATTCTTCACACACTTACTAGAGAACCATAGGGGACCTAAGGGTTTCCCACTGCTCTAGGAACCTACAAGACCTCCCACCCTTGCTAAGAGGAGTACCTGGTTTCTCACCATCTTTCCATAGAAGACAAGATCCAACTACCTTGTTTGGCACATCCATCCTTGGTGCTACTTTGTTAGGAGCTAGTTCCTCTCAAGGTACCACTAGCACTACCCCTCAGGGTAATACCAACACAACCCCACTAGGTACCACTACCAACACCACACTGCAAGGTCATGCAAAAATGGTTAATATGTGGACAGTACCATTTGTAGCTTCACTGAACCTCCTGAATCTTTCAAAACTCACAAATGACCCTATCACACATGATCCTTAATGACTGCCAATGCTAACCAAGTTTCCATTGGATATCCCAAAATTCAAAGGTAAATAGGGGGTTGATCCAACCAACCACGTGATGACCTTTCATCTATGGTGCTCATCCAACAACATTAGCAAGGTTTGAGTTAGACTGAGACTATTTCAAGGCACCCTCACAGGACTTGCTATGAAGTGGTATGCTAGCGAGGTTGCAAGATCACATGGAACCTTTGAATCTATTTCTAAGTCTTTCCTATCCTATTTTCAACTCCCAATCCACCATGAAACAAGATTGTAATTTTTAACTCACTTTTGACAAACTACTTCCACCCATATTTCATGAATGGTGGAAGCATCATAGCCTTTATAAAGTGGACTTTTCACCTGCCCTTCTTCTAAATTTCTTTTTGAAGTCACTTTTTCCCATTATTACAGATGTAGCAAGAACCTTGCCACAAACTAAACAAGAGGCTATTAGAAAATATAAACAATTTGAGTTCATTTTCACACAGTTAGGGTACCTCTACTCTATTATTTCTTATGCTCCTCGCTTGCAATACTTCATTCAACATAAATCGGGGGCATCAAATTCTATTGATGGGTTGATTGGGACCCTTAACCACACTCAACCAAGGAATCTCCTCCCATATTTTGGAAATTTTCATGGTACACAACATCATTTTAATCATTTACGAGGACATTCGCAACAACAACACCATCGAATGCTAGATATTATCCCAACCAACCTACACCTCCTCAAAACCATCCCATGGAAGGAAATATATACCCAACACACACTTCAGTATGCATGTAAACCTCCCAATATACTTACATGGACCCAAATTAGGGAATCCCTACTTTTTTTTCTTAGGAGTACCATAGAATAATCCCCCACCTCAGTAAAATGTGGGGGTTAATTTTGTTCAACCTTCATTTCCTCGGCAACAACAATCATTTGAATAACTTAGTACTACAAATCCACCCAATGCCAATAAAAAGTGATGGAAGAGTGAGTAGAAATGAAACTAAGGATACGATGAAACCCATAACAACAAAAAAACCAAATGAGCTAACTGGGGGCAACCCCCTAATTGAAACAAAAACCACAATGAGGGTGTGAATAATATGAAAAAATAAAATAAGAACACCGGTCTTTAGGTTTATCATTCTTATGCAATTTGCAGAGAGTATGGGCACTATACACATCATTTCCCTCAACTCCTGGAATTGAAAACATGATAGAGGCTAGGGGGCATGGGGGCACCAACCAAAAAATACATTTCCCCATCAAGGATCTATAACTACTTAGCATGAGGCTAGCCATCCCCCATATCAAAACCAAGCAAGGGGCATTTATAAAAACACCATTAGTCATGACATATATATGCAAGGAACACATGTCTTGCTCCAAACATGAAGTTGTGATTATGGAACCCCTTTGGAACCTAATCCCTCAATATCGACAATACCCACTACCAATATAGTTACGCCACCTTTGACCATATAATGACCTCCCATTGAATCCATCTCCAAGATCATAAAGGGATCGTTATGTCACACAACCAAAATTCAAAGGTAGCTTGCAACTATAATATTGTCGATGATCTTGTGCAATCTCCATAAAAAATATATGTAATGGAACTTATTCAAAAATGTCCAACTCAATAGAAAGCACTCCTGTCTGCATTAGGTGCTATTGATTTTTTATTCTTGCTTGATCACCTTTGATTTGGACAATGCAAAATCGTGGCTACCTACAATATTTTCTTTGCAAATTCCAATGACCTTTCATAACATTATTATTCATAAATTCATCATTAATGAGGGGGTATCCACCTGTATCATGTCCAAGTTAGTTTGGTAGAAATTAGGATCCCTTCAAATCACTACTTCTTTCATCACATTGAGGGCATATAACGGTCACCCATAGTCACTTGTTGGACTTTTTCATAATGTCCTGGTTGAGCTTGTCAGAAAGATGGTTCTAATTGATATTGAAGTCCTTGGTGCCCCTCTCGACTATCATATTTTTCATATGAAGTTGCATGTATGTCATGAAGGCCATATCATTATCAGTATTCTATACTATGAGTTTCCCCTACAATGGGAAAACCATTACCATAAAAAAATTAACACATTATGAGATGAGGACCACCTCCTTACTTGGTAGTGTGTTACCTTTCGTATGGTCCCAAAAGGTCTTGGTCCCCTCCTTGACAAAAATCGCTCCAAGAATTTTCAAACTTCCTCTCTCCTTGACATAGATCTAGGGGACTCGCTCGCCGTCACACATACTTTTATGGCTTGTGTATGCATGGTGGCCACATTAGGCGGTGACTAGGCTCATGACATTCAACCTCCAATTTAGGGAACCCCCAACATGGTGATAAGAGAACCCATTGTTATTCCTTACTTGATTACTCAAACCCATTTCCTATATCCTCCATTTGGTTTCATCTCACACCATGTAATGGAAAACCTTACCTTGCCAAACATGGCTCTAGCAATGCTTCTCTGGTATTTCTCACCCCAAGACATGTTAGTAATCCCATCTTCCACATCTATAGGACTGGGTCCATAGAACACCTGCATTGATAGCGGAGCGCACCACAAAAAAGGATAAATTAAAATTTAAGAAGAATGATATCCTGACTATCACCTCTTCTCCCAAGGTACCTCCCCTGTGTGCCTTATGTTTTGTGACGGGACACCCTACCAACCAATTCCCATCATTGGAAGAGTTGAAAATCCTTCTTCATGTGACGCAAGCACCCTTACCTTCTACCTCCCCTCCCAGAGAGAACCGACCACCTCTCACAATAACGGATTATGCACCAACCATTCATGTGCCATTGACACGTAGTATGGACACTATACTACACCACATAAACTAGTGGGGGTGGTAGGTGGTCATTGTATTGTATTTCTACCTCTAATAAGTCTACCTCTTGAATTTTGTTATTTATACATGCCTTCTAACTTATGCAACTAAAAATGAATGCAATAACCGAGGTTTAGGAGAAACTTCACTATGGTGATGTGCATCATCTTACCTCTCATCTTACCATTTCTCTTTTCCCAAAAATGTATAATATAAAAGTAATATTGAATTAAAATTTAATCCTATGTACACTTCCCCAACAATGACACCAAAAATATTGGTCAATTAAATTGTACTAGAGTTCCATAACATTTTAATATTATCAATCAGAGTTTGTAACTTACGAACTGTAAAACAAAATATATGCATGGACTTAGTTTCCAATTTATCTAGTGTAAATCAATATTGAAAATAAATAATTTATAGTGGTTCAAAGCACTTATACATCCTCTTTGCTATGTAGGTAATTGAAATGATTTTAACAACCAACTTTTCAAAATTATTGAATATTATTATTTTTAGCCTCTATATATTAATTGCTATTCAATTAGAAGATCCATGTGATCAACATAAAAGTAATTGAAATTCATACTCTTGAAATTGAAATTCATCCAAAGTACACCGCAAACAAATATTAAGTGATCACTTTACTAATTATATCTTTTAATTCTATGGAAATTGGTTCTAAAGTGCTTAAATTATCAAGCAGAAATGGATGTTATTGGAAATGAATTATTATGAAAAATAGAGTGCCATTTAAACTATATATAAAAAATAGAGCATGCTACACTATGACATAAACTTGTTAAGAAGCAGTGCACGTGCTAGCATGGTTGACCTAGATTGACCTAGATTGTTTGTTTCTTATTAATGTTTATATATATATATACTATATAATCTATTTTTATTATATAATATTTCTTTACTAACCATTATAGGAATATTGTTTGATCTTAATTCCTCATTTTTAGATATTATTTTTCATAAATAGCCGTTATAATACAAATAATAATAATATATATATACTATTTTTTATTATTATTATAATTTTACCCTCCCTTTTGATTGCTTGTTTTAATTTTTGTTTCTTTAATTATTTTTTTTATAGGATCTTGATTTTGGCTCCTATTTATTTATTTTTTAGTTATGATTATTACTCATTCTGTATTAAGTTTTCAATCTTCGTAATTGGTATTATTATTATTTTATATTATTTATTTTATCTTTATTTTTATATAAATTATATATCATATTCTTAAACTAGCCATTATATTAGCTGTTATAGGAATATTATTTGATCTTAATAATCATTATTAAAATATTGATTTTCATAAACTAGCCGTTATATGATCTTTTGGTCTCTACATCGCCCTCTATTTAAGCCTGTGCCATGATTTTCATCTTCATCTGGTCCTGATGATGAACCACACTAGCTAGTTCGAAACGCGTCGGCAAAATTTTCTCCTCTGTGATTTCTACCGAAAAGACTCTTCTTAATTATGAATAGTTTTAGTAAACAAATAGATTCTTTAAAATTTAAGCAGAAACTAGTAGAAGAACAAGAGACATGATCCATTTATTGTCCAAAATGTACAAAAAAATTATTTTACGTTAGTGTCCTGTAGATGTTAAAAGTGCTAATAGTTCTGTAATATGTGTTGGGGAGCATCCTATAGAAGAATTCCCATCCATACCAAGATTAAAAGAAACATTCGAGGGAGAGAATTCTATACCTGAGCCATTGCATGCTATGGGGGCACCGAAGTCATGGCCACAAGTATGATTTATGAACTTGCAACATATTTTCCTAGTTATAATGCACCACAATATTCCTATCAAAACATGAATTATCCTTAGTCTTGGAAGTGTGGGTATCATTCTCAGTATGGGTAGTCTCCTCCTCCCCCTTGGCAACAGGGATGGAGAGGACTACCACACTCTCATTGTTCCTATTCCATGCATACACAGTCATATCCCACATCATATGAACCTTATCCCATGGCACAACCTACATTACCAACTGTGATACCTCAGTAGACCCAACCCATGCCACCACCATTTTGACCACCTCAGTTTCCAACATAGCCAGTGCCCAACCCAAATAATAAAGTGGTACAAATGATTCATTCTATTGGACCGCTCCCTTTCCCTATTTATCAGTCCACTCCAGTTGGGGTCAATGACCTCCAGTTGAGATTGAGAAGGGTAATAAACTAAAAAAAAAAAAACACAAAAATAACCCATGGTAATCATTGAGGAGAAAAATGAGGAGGAAAATCCTAATCTTTCAAACATTGATACCCCTATTTAACTTTTTTCTATACACTCAAAATCCTGACCTTATTCATCGAACCAACCTCCCTTTCCAGTGAGGCTAGTTGTGAAAGTTGACCCCACCCCTAAGTATGACCTGGCTTCCGAGTTGAGGAATATTTGTATAAAGGTCCCTCTATTGTAGTCTATAAAAGAGATTCCTATATGTACTAATATTTTTAGGTAACCATGTCTTAAAAATATAAGGATTAAGAGGGCTTAACCTCACACTATCCATTTTGTTGGGAAACAGGTTGAGTTGATGAGATGACGTGCTCAAGTTGAGAAATATATTGATCCTGGAAACCTAGTTGTCTATGTTCAGATAGGAGATATCCTTGTTCCCATTATGTTAATAGATCTTGGAGAGGCTATTAATGTTATGACTAGGATTACTATGGAACAACTTTGGTTGACCCACATTCGTTCTACCCCCACTGTGCTTGAACTTGATGATAGATCTAAAATCAAGTCAAAGGGTGTGTTAGATGATGTGATTGTCTCGATTGATTCATGGGATTACCCTATAGATTTAATTTTGTTACAACCAAAGAACCCTATGCAACAACCCTAGTGAAAATTCCATGTAATAAAAGTTAAAAAACAATAACAAGGGTCGATATTATACGTATTCCAAGCTGACTATTGGGAAAGACATCCTAGTGTGGGGTGTTCATTTGATTGTTTATGGCTAAGGAAATTGGCAAATTAAAAGGCTAAGGATTTGGAAAGGAAAAATGACATTTTTGGCACATTTATTTATGAAAATAATGGAAATTAGGAGAAAAGGAAGGTGAAAGGTCATAGGTTTCATGTGAGGATGAAAATGAAGGAAAATAATGGAAAATAAAGAAAATAGATGCCTCATTCATAAAAGGCTTTTGAGGACCAGTTGGTAACCTTTTGTTAATTGAGTTTTGGATCTCTCTCTCATTATTCTCTCTCTCTCTCTCTTTCACTCTTGGACACTTACAATTTTCTTGGAGCAAGAAAGGCAAAGAAGGCAAGGGGAAGCAAAAATCAAGTAGGGAAAGGCAGGATCAAACAATTACAGTAGGCTTCATTGCAGGTATCAACTTGCATGTTTATTTTCCTTGCTAGATTTGGCATGCATGGCATTGCATGTCGTTCTTTTATATCATGCATGGGTTTTTCCAGGTGTGACAATGTTCTTAAACCTAGCCTTTCCATTTCCTGATTGCTTTGATGAGATGGGTTCTCACATTCGGTTAATGTGGGATGGTCAGATTGGATTCGAAGCTAAGTGGGGTGGATCTCTGAACTGACAAACACATGGACTAGTGGTCCCTAAACTGGACTATGGATCATGGTAAATCCACTGGCCTAGTAACCCTTGAACCAGACTATGGGTTACGGTAAATCCAAATTTTGTGCCTCGATGGGCCTAGGGATCCTTGCCAGTGAATGGCAAGATATATGGTAAAGACAAGAGGTGTATTTTATCTCTATTGGGCCTAGTAGCCCGAGATTGGATGTACGATAAATCCTAAAGAGTATGTCTCAGTGCAAGGCCTAGTGATCCCTGAATCAGATTGTGGATTGTGGTAAAGCTTGAGAGACTAGGAGGCACTCAAATTCTTCATGGTGTAGGTGGAAAACTCCGGCGGAATCCATTCATGTTTGGTTCTTTTAGTGTGTTCTATGAGTCCCACATTCATGCTTGGAGTATGGTACGGGGGTGAATTCCTGAAGAAATATTTGTCTCAACCATTCTATGGTCGAGTGGAACGTGGTAGTCCCATCTCTAGTTGGTTTATTGCATTCATTAATGAGAAATTCATTCCCTTAATTTTCATGTGTAAATGTACTGATGTATATGTGGATTTGATGGTTGATATGTTTATGATATTTCTATCCCTATTATGTTTGTTATATGTATGTTTTATGAAAGAAGCTATGTATGACTCTCAGCATGTTTTTACTTGTGAATGAATTGATAATGCATCTACGGCCTAATAGATGATAATGCATAAAATGGCATGAGGAAATAATGGTTCATAGCGATTCTTAAATAAGTATGAGATCCCTACACTAAATTTTGTTATTTACACCTATAGGTTACATGTTGATGATATGTTTGACAAAATTCTTGGCATGGCTAGTAGGGGTTTGGTTAAGGTCTTGTTCAACTTATTGCTTTGACATCATTGTTTCCTATACTTTAACTGATTTTAAGATATCACTCCATTCTAGGCAATGACTTGGGCTCTGGGCTTGAAAAAGTAGTTTAAATCTTGATGTCGCTAGCAAAAAACTGGAAATTTGAGTCTCTAGTCGCTGGTAGGCAAGATTGTGAGAGAAACTTTGGGTTTATGGATGCTCTCTTGCCTATATCATGGGAGCATCTGATGCTTAAGATGTCCAGAACATCAGTGGATCCCAAGGACAAGATGTTTGAGTGGCTAACTTGTCTCCTGAGGATTCTGAAGCTGATGTTGGATGACCATGTGTGATGTTTCCATTGATTCCACTTCCTTAAGGTCACATAGGAGGTAAAATCCAATCATAGTAGCTTCTCGTCTCATGTTTACCTCAGTTGGCTAGTTACTTGGGTAGATGTGGGAGGACGGTGTTACATAGTGGTATTAGAGTGGGTTGCGCTCTCTTTGGGTCATATCTGATACCATAGAGTGGTATCAGAGCATGGTTCACCCATCGAACTAGATGGGCAGTGTGTGTTGTTCATGCATTCATGTCAGTTGCATGTGTGTCTCTTACATTTGCATTCCATGTGCTAAGCTACATTTGTTGGATGCTTGATTATGGTTGTAGTACGGTTTCCATGTTGAATTGGATATTGATTTTGTGGAATGGATTTGTCATGAATATATGAATTGTTGTATATGGTTATATGTTGTGTACATGTTGATTATATGTTGCCTACTTACATCCTTGTATGTTAGGTTACATTCTTGAATATTTTGATTCCATGTATCAGTCTTGTGGGTTGATTACAAGAATTGATCGTTAATGCTCGATTACATGAGTTTATGCGTATGTGTAGTTGGTTAGGCATTTCTTATGCATATTGTTGGTTGCATGTGGCAATGTGTACAATGGAGTAATGGTTGTTGTCATGCATGAGGTCATAACATGCATTGTTGATATGGCCTTGCATTGATGAATGGACCCTAACTAGAGTGTTGATGTGTTGATACATTTATTTGTGTATGCCTATATGTTTTTATGTTTGTGTTATACATGTATCACACTAATTTGATGATTTTACAGACAAGATATCCTCCCTGAATTATGCTAAGGTACGTTGATTTATTGTGATTTGGTTTATCTGACATATTATGCATTGCAGGAAAGAGATCAAATGGCTAGAAAGGTGGTAGACTACATAGAATCTCCCTATGCATCAGATGAGCAGGGTGGTGTGGGGCACTCTTCTAATTTGGTAGATACATTGAGAAAATTGAAGGAAGATATAAGGATTTGTAAGGCAGATAATGACTAGATCATATAGGCACAAGAGAAGAAAATAGAGGTTAATGCTATACTTCTTTAGAGTTTGTTATACTTGTAGCGACAAGGGCCGCTTCAGATCAACCATGGACAGGAGGATAGAATGAATGGATCACATGGTAGTTAGCCTCCTGGTAGACACATGTCATATAGATATGACACAGTGAGAGATGGAAAGTTGTCGGACACTTCGGATAGGATGGGTGATGAGTACATGTACTATTCTAGTTTTGGTTCTGATAGACATCATTTTTTTCATCACCATCATCCTTATAGGAGGAATGATAGGGGATACCTTCCAAATGTGTTTAAGAAAGAGAAGCCACCTACTTTTGATGGGGATGTGAAGAATATGGAAGATGCGGAGGTTTGGATACTTGGGATGAAAAAATTCTTTAAGATACATGAGTACACAGATAACATGAAGGCCAAAATCATTATCTTCAACTTGAAATGTAAAGCATACATTTTGTGGGAAGATGTTAAGCAGGTTAGAGACATTAGTGTGGATGACTTAAGTTGGTGGGACTTCAAGAGGCTTTTTAGGAAGAAGTACTTGTCAGAAAGGTACTACGACAATAAGGCCAAAGAATTCTATGAGATAATGATGGGATCAATGACAAATGAAGAGTACACGACCAAGTTTATAGAGCTATTGAGGTATGTATCATATCTTATTGATGAGAAGCTAAAGTTCAGAGATTTGTCAGTGGTTTTCCATTAGCATTTAGAGATTGGATTGAGTATGACGAGCCTCGGTCACTTGAGGAAGTCATTGGGAAATTGAAGCATTGCTATGAACTATCAAAGCATAAGAATGAATCTTAGCAAGGATGGAAGAGAAAAGACAAAGGTAAAGGTAAATGGAAGCCTAAGAGGACAAGGCTTCAACATGCATATGAAAAAGAGAATGTTGCACTGCAAAAGAAGTTTAATGTAGCTAGACAAGGACATGAGTCACAACAGTAGCAACACAAAGGTGAGGGCACTGGTAGGTTGGAGTGTTGGACATGTAGTAAAGAACACCTTAGAAGAGATTGTCCTCAACATCAGGGTGGTAGGCCTAATATATACAGTGCATAGGAGGTACAAACTGTTGGGGATGTTGGTCAGAGTATTCCATGTATCTATGCAGTAGTGGACAACAGGCAGGAAAAACACCAGGCATCTATCATTGAGATGGAAGATAAGCTCTGTGATCAATTTATTTCTATTTTTATTGACCCTAGATCTAATTATAGCAGTGTTAGTCCTGACTTGATAGATAATTGTGGTTTGATTAAGGAATTGCATGCAGAATCTTGGTTAGTGCAGCTGGATAGAGGTACAAAGAAGTGAGTTCATCATTGGGTAAGAGCTTGTACATTTGAATTGAATGGTATTCTTATTGCAACACATCTAAATGTATTACCGTTGGGATAATACAATATGTTGTTGGGCATGGATTGGTTGTATCTTCGTAGAACCAAGGTAGACTGCTCTGATAAAGCTATTGAGTGTGTTGATGACAATGGGGAACTAAGAGTCTTGTAGGATAAGAAGAAAGCTACATCATTTAGAATTTTGACATCTATGCATGAAAATCCTATCCACAGGAAAGGGTGTATGTTATTTACAATGCACATTTCTAGTGATAAGGGTAATGAGGTTGAGGATACATATGTGTTGAGCAGGTACCCAATTTTGCAAAGTTGCCACCTCACAAGGAGGTAGAATTTTCTATTGAGTTAGTGCTAGGGGCAGCTCTAGCATCAAAAGAACCTTATAGGATGAGCACACCTGAGTTGGTTGAGTTAAGTCTTCAATTGAAGGAAATTCTAGACAAAGGATACATTAAACCAAGTGTATCACCTTGGGTTGCACCAATATTGTTTGCGAAGAAGAAAGATGGTACTCTCAGACTATGCATCGATTACAGGCACTTGAACAAAGTCACTATCAAGAACAAGTATCCTTTTCTAAGGATTGATGACTTGTTCGATCAGCTGAAGGGAGTAGCAATGTTCTCGAAGATTGATCTAAGATCCAGATACCATCAGGTATGCATCAAATAGGAGGACATTTACAAGACTGCGTTCAGGACCAAGTATGGGCATTGTGAGTTTGTTGTTGTTCCATTTGGCTTGACTAATGCTCTATCTACATTTATGTGCTTGATGAATAGTGTGTTGCGTCCATATTTGGATAAGTTCATTATTGTGTTCATTGATGATATATTGGTATATTCTAAAAATGAGGAAGAGCATGTTGAGCATTTAGAACCAATGTTGAGGTTGTTGAGAGAGCATCAATTGTATGCTAAGCTCAACAAGTGTAGTTTATTTCAGACTGAGGTACATTACTTGGGGCATGTTTATTTGAAGGAGGGCATTTCAATAGACCCGGAGAAGATAAGGGCCATCATGGAGTGGGTAGATCCTAACAGTGTGGATGAGGTGATATCTTTCATGGGTTTGGTAGGCTATTATAGGAGGTTCATCGGAAACTTCTCATAGATTTCTTATCCTATCACATCATTGCAAAGGAAAGGTAAGAATTTTGAATGGACAGAGGAGTGTGAGGCTAGCTTTGAGCAGCTTAAGCAGTTGTTGACACATGCACCAATGCTACAGATTGTAGATCCAGACAAAGAGTTTGTGGTATGCACAGATGCTTGCAAGAGAGGGCTTGGTGGAGTGCTTATGTAGGATGGTCAAGTGGTATGCTATGAGTCCCATTAACTAAATGAGCACGAGTAGAACTACCCAACACATGATCTTTATTTAGCAG
This sequence comes from Pinus taeda, assembly GCA_000404065.3. Classification (NCBI taxonomy): domain Eukaryota; kingdom Viridiplantae; phylum Streptophyta; class Pinopsida; order Pinales; family Pinaceae; genus Pinus; species Pinus taeda. The sequence continues at coordinate 170,281 of APFE030665888.1, forward strand.
CGATCATACATGCATTGAATATGTGGACGAAATATCTTCTTGGCAAGAGGTTTGTACTTATGAGTGATCACATTGAGTTGAGGTATTTGTTTGATGAGCCGAATCTGAATGCCAGGAAGGCTACATGGTCGACCATGATCAACGAGTTTGATTTTGAGATTAGGTACATCAAATGTAAAGAGAAGAGGGTGGAAAATGCTCTTAGTAGGTGGGTACAGGTAAATCACTTAACAACTATGAGCTCCTATGGGACAGATCTACAGGATAGGATCTTGTAGGTAGGTCAGAAGGATGTCAAGTAAATGGAGATTGTGCACATGTTGCAACAAGGTTCTCATACAAGTACAGGTGGTAGTACAGGTACAGGTTCAAGTGCAGGTGAACAGGCACAGGGTATTGATTATTGTCTTACAGCAGATGGGTTGGTCAGATTCTGAGACAGAATATATGTACTGGATAACAGTGAGCTCAAGAAGGTGATCCTGAGGGATTTTCATGTGAAACCTTATTCAGGTCACCCATCCTATCAAAAGACACTAAAAATAGTGAATATATTCTACTATATGCCAAAGTTGAAGAGGGATGTAGCAAAGTTTATGGCGAGGTGTTTCGACTGTCAGCGAGTGAAAGCAGAGTGTAAACATCCAGGTGGACTGCTACAACTGATCGCGATTCCAGAGTTGAAATGGGAGGTTATTTCAATGGATGTCATCAAAGGGTTGCTGAATATAGTGAAACAACATGATTTCATCATGGTCATTATGGACAGGTTGAAAAAAGTTGCACATTTCATTCCAGTGAAGTCTACATTCTCAGCCAATAATGTTGCACAGGTATTAATCAGAGATGTGATCAGGTTGCATGGTGTTGCAAAGAAGATTGTGTCAGACAGGGATGCGAAGTTCACTTCCAAGTTTTGGAAGGAGTTATTTGTAGGCTGGGCACAGAATTGGCCTTCAACATAGCTTATCATCCACAGACAGATGGCTAGACAAAAAGGGTAAAAAATATATTGGAGGATATGTTGAGGATGTATGTGATGCATCAACAACGGAAGGGGGAAGAGTATCTCCCCTTGGTAGAGTTCACATACAACAATAATTATTAGGAGTCATTGAAGATGAGTCCTTTTCAGGAATTGTATGGGCGAACTTGTAACACTCCCATCGGTTGGAGTGATCTGGTTAGTAGGGTGTTGATTGTACCAGATATGTTAGCTGACATGTAACATGAAATGTGGGTTATAAAGAGGAATCTAAAGGCAGCAAAGGATAGGCAGAAGAGCTATGAATATCAGAACAGGTTGTTCAAGGAGTTCTAGGTTGGGGAACAAGTGTACTTGCGCATCAAATAGAAGAAGACATCCTTGCGGATTGGATCTTGTGCCAAGCTGGCACCACGGTTTTGTGGACCCTTTAGTATCATTGAGAAGATTGGGCTAGTAGCCTATTGACTTGCACTGCCTCCAATAGTCAAAGTACATGATGTTTTCAATATATCTTTGCTTAAGAAGTATGTTAAGAATGTTGATCATGTGATTTATTGGTCTGCATTGCAGGTGGAACCAGATGGAGAATTCCAGCTAGGGCCTCAGTGTATATTGCAGAAAAAGGTGCTCATGCTCCCGAACCAAGAAATCGAGCAAATTAAAGTGCAGTGGAAGCACTTTGGGATGAAGCTATATGGGAGATGGCAGATTAGATGTGGGCTATGTATCCTTCCTTGTTTTTCAGTTGAGGCAAAGTAGCTTTGATATGGTGTTTTGGTATATGCTTTGATATGGTGTTTGGTATATGCTTTGATATTTTGTTTTGGTATATGCTTTGATATGGTGTTTTGCTATATTCTTTGATATAGTGTTTTGGTATATGTTTTGATATGATGTTTTGGTATATGTTTTCGTACATGTTTTTGGTATCTACTTTGGTGATATTGCTATATGTACATATGTATATGGATGTAAATACTGCCATGAGATATGTTATAAAGCTCCACTAAGCAGTATGGGTGTCATGTCATTATGATTATGTTGTCATGTTAATATGCTATCATGTGGTGATGTTATCATGATGTTATGATGTCATGTGGGTTAGCACTCAGTAGGATGATCATTGTAAATACCGTAATGAGCTATGTTATAAAGCTCCAATATGCAGTATGTTGTCATGATATTTTGCTTTTGAGCAGGTCCTTTATTGTAAATACTACATCGAGCTATGTTATAATGCTCCATGAGCAGTATGTCTTCTTTCAACAAGTTGTTGAGGTATATGTGTGATTGAACACTGAGGACAGTGTTCCCCAAGGGGGAGGGTTCTGGAACAACCCTGGTGAAAATTCCATGTAAAAAAACATAAAAAATAATAACCATGGTTGATGGGACACTTATTCCAAATTGAATGTTGGGCAAAACATCCTACTGTGGGGTGTTCATTTGATTGTTTATGGCTAAGAAAACTGGAAAGGGAAATGGATAAGGCTTTGGAAAGGAAAAATGACATTTTTGGCACATTTATTTATGAAAATAATGGAAATTAAGAGAAAAGGAAGGTGAAAGGTCACATGTTGCATGTGAGGAGGAAAATAATGGAAAATGAAGAAAATAGAGGCCTCATTCATAAAAAGTCTTCTGAGGATTAGTTGGTAACCTTTTGTTAGTTGATTTTTGGAGCTCTCTGATTATTCTCTCTCTCTCTCTCTCTGTCACTCTTGGACACTTAGAGTTTTCTTGGAGAAATTTTGGCATTAGAGCAAGAAAGGAAAAGAAGGCAAGAGGAAGCAAAGATCAAGTGGGGAAAGGGAAGATCAAGAAGCTACATCAGGATCCATTGTAGGTATCGATTTGAATGTGTATTTTCCTTTTTATATTTGGCATGCATGGAATTTCATGTGGCTATTTTCTATCATGGCATGGATTTTCTCAGGTGTGATAATGTTCTTCAGCCTAGCCTTGCCATTTCCTAATAGCTTTGATGAGATGGGTTCTCACAATCGGTTAATGTGTGATGGCTGGATTCGATTCAAAGTTGAGTGGGGTGGATCTCCAAACTAACATACACATGACTTAGTGGTCTTTGAACCAGACTATGGATCATGGTAAATCCACTGGCCCAGTAACTCTTGAACTAGACCGTGTGTTACAACAAAGCCAAATTGTGTGCTTCAGTGGGCCTAGGAATCCTTGTTGGTAAATGACAAGATCTACGGTAAAGCCAAGAGGTGTATTTTCTCTTCGTTGGGCCTAGTAGTACCGATATGGGATGTATGGTAAAGCCTGGAGAGTATGTATTGGTGTAGGGCCTAGTGATCCCTAGATCAAACTGTGGATTGTGATAAAGCCTAAGAGGATAGGAGGCACTCAAATTCCTCACGGCATAGGTGGAGAACTCTGGTGGCATCCATGCTTGTTTGGTTCTTTCAGTGTGTTCTATGAGTCCCGTATTCATGCTTGGAATATGGCACGAGGGTGAATGGCTGAAGAGAGATTTGGCTCAGCCATTCTATGGTTCAGTGGAATGTGATAGTCCCATCTCTGGTTGGTTTATTGCATTCATTAATGAGAAATTTGTTCCCTTGATTTTCATGTGGAAATGTACTAATGTATATGTAGATTTCATGGCTGATATGCTTATGATATTTATGTCCCTATTATGCTGGTTATATGTATGTTTTATGGCAGCAACTATGTATATCTCTTAGAATGGTTTTACATGTGAATGAATGGATAATGTATTTATGGCCTAATAGATGATAATGTAGAAAATGACATAAGGGAACAATGGTTCATAGCATTTCTCAAATAAGGATGTGATCCATACACTAAATTATGTTGTTTACACTTGTAGGTTACATGTTGATGATATGTTTGACGAAATGGTTATCATGGCTAGTATGGGTTTGATTAAGGTCTTGTTCAACTTATTGCTTTGGCATCATTGTTTCCCTGTAATTTTACTAATTTTAAGCTATCACTCCATTTTGGGAAATGACCTAGGCTCTAGGCCCAAAAAAGTGGCTTAAATCACAGGGTCGTTGGCACAAAACTGGCAATTTTAGTCTCTGGTCATTGGCAAGAAAGCTTGTGAGAGTGACTTTGGGTTTCTAGACGCTCTCTTTCCCATAGCATGGGAGTGATTGAGGCCTAATATGTCCATAACATCAGAGGGAACCAGGGACAGGTTGTCTGAGTGGTTGACTTGTGTCCTAAGGATTGTAAATCTGATGTTGGATGACTGTGTGTTTCGTTGATTCCACTTCCCTAAGGTCACATAGGAGGTCGAATCCAATCATAGTAGCCTCTTGTATCATGTTTACCCTGGTTGCCTAGTTACTTGGCTAGATGTGGGAGGAGGTTGTTACATCCTATTGGGGGGCACCCTTTGATTTTGGGATGACCATGGCTTGCCACACCAGATGCCTATATAGGATGTCACTTCAGTAACATCTATATTTCCCATGACGATGCTAGGAAAAAGGTCACCTTGTACCCACCTTCTAGATTTATTCAAGAGCTTTATGATACCTTGTTGTTAGATTATGATAGTAGTGACAAGGAGACTCGATCCCTTTCTATGATTCATCAATATATTGAGTCGACTAAGGAGGGTATGATCTAAGATTTTCTAGATAGCTTAGACACCATGCAAAATTTTGAATCACTTTATCAAATTCTTAGTCCAAGTTTCCAGAAAAAATGTGATCCCCGATCCTCATCCTAATCATTACAGAGTTCAGTAGCCACCATAGGTGTCCATGAGCCTGACACTACTCTTGTTGAGGTCAGTTCTAAAAAATATTTACACATCGATTTAGGCCTAGACCCATCCTAGTAGGATCAGTTTGTGAGCTTGTCAAGAAATCATGTTGATGCCTTTGCATGGAGTTATGAGAACAAGAAAGGAATTCCTCCTAAAACCTACACTCATCATATCTATATTCAAGAGGGTTCCCGACCTATCTAACAACCCCAAAGGCAAATGAATCCTGCAATAAGAGAGGTTGTTAAAGAAGAACTTCAAAAACTCTTAGATTTTAGTTTTATCAGTCCTATATCTTATAGTTAGTGGGTCTCTCCACTAGTAGTAGTCTTGAAAAAGGATGGGAGATGGTTCATTTGTATTGATTATAGAGAATTAAATAAATCCACTCTCAAGGATTACTTTCCCCTTCCCTTCATTGATTAGGTGTTAGATACCCTTGCAGGTAAAAGTACCTTTCATTTTTAGATGCCTTCAATGGGTATAACCAAATGTGCATCGCACATGAGGATCAGGACAACACTACCTTTAATTTTCCATGGGGAAAATTTTCTTACCGAGTGCTTCCCTTTGGAATTTGTAATTCTCCTGCTACTTTTCAAAGGGAATTCTTGACTATTTTTTCTGACCTCGAGTGTGTAGGAATTTATACGGATGACTTTTCAGTATTTGGTGATTCTTTTCAGGAAGCCCTTCAAAATTTAAAGAAAGTACTCACTAGGTGTCAGGAGGCTTGCCTTTCTTTGAGTGACAAGAAATGTAGATTGATGAGCAAAGTAGGGGTGGTCCTTGGCCATCTTATTTCTGATAAGGTTATCCAGGAGGATCCAACCAAAGTAGATGTTATTATACACTTGTTTGCAAAAAAAACACAAAGGGAAGTGAGAGGATTCCTAGGACATGTGAGTTACTACCGAAGATTCATTGAGAATTTTTACAAGATAGTTGCCCCTCTTTTTTGGTTATTAGCTAAGGATAGTGATTTCTCTTGGACCGAGCTTGCCAATGAGATTTTGAGAAGCTGAAGGAGAAATTAGTATAGGCACCAATTTTGCGGGGATCTAATTGGTCCCTTCTATTTCATATTTCCTTAGATGCCTCAGATACTGCCATTGGTGCAACATTGGGACAGGAAGAAAATCAACAATCCTTTGTTATTTACTTCATTAGTAAGAACTTGTCATCTGCTAAACTTAATTATACAGTAACAGAGAAAGAGTTTATAGCTATGGTTTTTGCTATTAATAAATCCAGACACTATATTACAGGTTATGAAGTATTTATACATACAGATCACTCCACCGTAAAATATTTGATGAATAAACCCTTAATTAGTGGTAGGATAACTAGATGGTTTCTTTTACTATAGGAATTCAATGTTACGATAATTGATAGGTTAGGAAAATTAAATGTAGTAGTTGATTATCATTCTAGATTGAATAATATTGGTCAAATAATTTTTGTAGATGATTCATTTCCCGACGAGCATATTTTTTTTGTTTCAACAAACTCTCCTTGGTTTGTTGACATAGATAACTATCTTGTCACAGGAAAAAATCCACCACACCTATCCACCAGAGAAAGGTGGAGGATCATTCAAAAAAGTGCTTCATACCCCTGGATCCAAGGAGGCCTCTTCTATACTAGACTCGACCTTATTATTTGTAGATGTGTAAGAGAAGAGGAAGTGTTTGATATCTTGAGACTTTCCCATGATGAGCCTTGTGGGGGCCATTTTGTTGACAAGAGAACAACATATAAAATTATCTGCATTGGCTACTTTTGGCCTTCTTTGTTTAAGGATGTCAAACACTATGTTAAGCGTTGTGATAGTTGTCAGCGAATGGGCCAACCTGGTCAAGCCGATGAGTTACCTTTATGCCCTAAGTTGTGTTAGAGACCTTTGAGAAATGGGCCATTTACTTTGTGGGACCCATAGCCCCAACATCTTTAAATAAAAGACATATCTTGGTTTGTACAGGTTTTGTAACAAAATGGGTAGAAGCTAGAGTTGTTCTTTATGGTATTAAAATAGTTATTGTTGATTTTTTATTTAATGAATTTTTTACTCGATTTGGTGTTCCAAGAGAAATTGTTACTGACAATGGACCTCAGTTTGTTTCTAATATGGTAAAAGGAATTATAGATCAATACAGGATTTGACATAGGAAGTCTACACCATATCACCTGCAGGAAAATGGACAAGTATAATCTACAAACAAGGTGATCGATTCCATCCTTAAAACAATAGCAAATCTTCATAAAAAGGATTAGGAAAATAGATTACCAGAGGCATTATGGGCTTATAAAACTACTTGGAGGAACAACACAGGTATACACCTTATGAGATGGTGTACAGGAAGCAAGTATTGTTTTCAGTCAAATTCCATATTAAGACCTTTAGAACTGCAATCCAGTTGGGATTGGATCTCTCAGAAGCACAATAGCAAAGCCTTTTGTAGTTAAATGAACTTGAAGAAATGAGAAGGGATTATGTTCAACAAACTACCTTGATGTAGCAACAATGCAGTAAATTACATTACAGGTTAATTAAGAAAAAGCAACTCCAACCAGGTAATTGGGTGCTCCTCTATGATTCAAATTTTAAAATTTTTAAGGGGAAGCTTCATACATGCTGTTTATGGCCTTACAAAGTGGTTAAAGTTTTTGAGAATGGAACAGTGGAGATAAAAACCATTGATGGATAGGGAGTTGTTTTCTTGGTGAATGGGTATAGGATTAGAACGTATTTTTAGCCCATCACTAAGGAATATTTCATGCAACAAGTAAAACAATAGTCAGATTTTAAGATGGTATGTGGAAGAAAATATTGGCCTACAGTGAGTACCTCTTTATTTTCTCTTTTCCTAGAATAATTAAATTTAAAAAAAAAAAAACAGAAGTTAATGAAAAATAATAATAATAATAACACATGACTGTGAAAATCAACTTGCTGACGCAATTATGTGGGGATCTGCTTGAAAACCATCTTACTGGTGGGCATGTTCCTTTTTAATATAATGGGATGTCACTTGAATTGGAATGCATGACTAAATTTTTTAGAAGAAGCAGGTTTCTACGGAATTTCTAGTGGTAGCAGAAAAAACCAGTAGAAACTAAGCCTTATTAAAGTTTAGAGCAACCGTCATGATAAAATTTTATGCAGGTGCAACAAAAGGTCTCGCTATAGTTAATTGATTCACACAAGTCACAACATTATTTGATAGAAGCATTAACCATTCAAGGTGAATACTGTGTCTTTCTTCTTTTCCATTTTTGAAATTTCCCTCTGATTTTGTCTTTGTTCCTTAATATATTAAATTCCCCTCCCATTCTTCTAAAAAAAAAATTGTCCCCATTTCTATTTTTTCCCTCTTGTACCCCTAAAATTTTTCCCCTTGTCCCTTTTTCCTATATGCCTCTGTGGATTAATTTACCTTGTTCTAAGTGTCCCTTGTAACAACCCTCGTGAAAATTCCATGAAATAAAAGTTTATAAAAGCAAAATAATAACCACGGTTATGGACACTTATTCCAAGCTAAATGTTGGGCAAAACATCCTAGTTTGGGTGCTCAATTGGTTTATTATGGCTAAGGAAATTAGCAAAGGCAATGGAAAATACTTTGGAAAGGCAAAATGGCATTTTTGGAAATTTATGTATGAAAATAATGGAAATTAGGAGAAAAGGAAGGTGAAAGGACACAGGTTGCATGTGAGGAGGAAAATGAAGGAAAATAATAGAAAAATGAAGAAAATAGAGGCCACATTAATCTAAAGAATTCCGAGGATCAGTTGGTACCTTTTGTCAGTTCAGTTTTGGATCTCTCTCTATTCTCTCTCTCTCTCTCTCTCTCTCTCTCTCTCTCTCTTGGACACAGAGTTTTCTTGGATCACTTCAACATGGATCAAGAAAGACAAAGAAGGCAAAGAGGAAGCAAAGATAAAGCAAGGAAGAGTAGGATCAAGAAGCTACAATGGGCTTACTTGCAGGTATCGATTTGCATGTGTGATTTCCTTGCTATATTTGGCATGCATGGTTATGCGTGTTTGATTTCCTTGATATATTTGGAATGCATGATTATGCATGTGTGTTCTTAGTTCTCTTGTTGACATTTGCATGGGTTTTTCCAGGTGTGATAGTGTTCTTCAACCTTTCCTTTCCATTTCCGAATAGCCATGGTGAGATGGGGTTCTCATGTTTTGGTTGAGCTGGATTGTCGGATGGATTCGAAGCTAAGTGAGGTGGATCTCTAAATGAAATAATACATGGCCTAGTGATCCATGAACCTGACTTTGGATTTTAGTAAAGCCATTGGCCTAGTGACCCCTAAACTCAGGACTGTAAATTTTGGTAAAGCCAGGTATTGTGTGCCTTGGTGGGCCTAGGAATCCTCAACTCGTGAATGGGGGGGTATACAGTAAGGCCTAGATGTGGTTGCCCTTGATCAGGCGTAGGAATCATTATTGGTGAATGGCAAGATATACGGTAAATCCTGGAGGGTGTTGTCTCAATTATGTCCTAGTGATCCCTGGATCATACTGTTAGTTGTGGTAAATCATAGAGACTATGATACAAGAAAATTACTCATGCTTTAGGTGGAGAAATATGGTGGCATTTGTTAGCACTCCTTAGTGTCCTAAGGCTGAGAAAGGAGACTGGCGGAGGTAACCTCAAACCAACTTTGGATCTGGTAGCTAGCCCTACCAAATCAAAGAGGGCTCTCTCAAGAATCTCACAGCCAATGAAGTGACTTGAGAGGAAATCAGATGTTAGGCTAGATATTTAGCTCACTAAGGTTTGATTTTAGGGTTTGCTGGATGAAGCTCATAGATCTAGGAATTAGGCTAGGATTTCAAATGATCAATTGTAGAGATATAATGGGGCAAGGTAGGTATGTTCAATGACAGAAGTAGGTTGTCATTGTGGTGTAGGGATGAAAAGGTAGAGGATTAGAATGAGCATGTAACCATGAATTCACTTATAAGAAGAAAGAACACTAACATGAAAATCTCCTCAAAACAGAGCATATAACTTATGAATTCTGTTTAAACACCTATGAGATGATCAAAAGAAAGCATAGAGATGATAGGAAAGAGAAATATATATTCAATTTAATGATAAACAAGGAAAAACATTGTCATAGAAACATACCACAAGAATCCTAATATAATAGCTGCAATTGCCTGTTATATTACTACAAAAATGTGTAGCTCCAAGCTATGATTCTCAAGCATCCAACCCTCTCTATCATATAGATCAGGCTACATATAGACCAAAAACCACATTCCCCCCTCCCAGGGGTTGAATCCATCATCATATGAACTATTTACATGAATATCTCCAACCAAACCTAAAACTAGGGAGGCTAAAAACCAACTCCCAATTTAGCTCTAACTGGTTCACTTTGACTTTACAAGCATTAATGGGAATGAATCTACATAAATCTAACATTTAAAAGAATAATTACATTCAATTACATCATTTCAAAACCCAAGAAGAGAAATTACATCATAGAAATTCGAGTATGACTGATAAAACTCAAAAAATTGACCTCCTGGCAAAAGCGTAGCGAAATTTCTCAGAAGCGCAACGTGCTACTTGTGGAGGCCTTTTAAGGGGGTTTCCTTGATCTATTTGCTGAACTGAAAGTTTCTGGAGACATTTGGGGATGTCTACTATCCCTATGACCCTCCAATCCTGCAAAACCACTTCTCTAAGGCACCTACAACTCAATTCTCCCAAGACTACTCCAGAAGCGTAGCAAGGGGTCCAAAAAAGAGGCGAGAACAAGAAAATTGACTAGTTTCTGGAATTTTTCTCTAAAAATATGAGATGACATAAAATTGAAAGTTGATATCTGTGATGTATGGGTCAAGAGATATCCACCAATGTAAGCCATTTGTCATTTGGAGGCCCTGAGAAAAAGCGCAGCGTGGTGCTTTGAGAGGGTGTTTGGAGGCCTTCCCAAAGGAATTTTGGGCTAAAATTGGTATGGTTGGAAATATTGTTATGTCTACTACACAATATAATCATCAAGCACTGCAAAAATTTGCTCCAATACACCTAAAAATTCAATCTCCTAATACTACTTTAGAAGTGCAACAACTCTCTTGTAGCAAATGTATTTTGGGTATTTCTCCCAAATCATAACACACTGGCATAAACGGAAGGAGGTTTTTGTTATTTGGTATATTATTGACAAAAACCTCTTTCATGATTTTAAAATTCATCTTCACTACTTCAAAAACGGATTTGAAGTAAGATTATCTGTGTGTGCAACAAATGACCTCAAAACCCTTAAACTCATGCCCATTACCTATGCTGATACCATGAAGTCAATCCTTGATATGGTGGTTTTGTATTTCTTGAAATTTGTAGCAAAAAGGTAGTCAATTTGGCATGCAACCCCTCTCTTGAATTCTTTCACAAAAACCTAGGCAACCCACATCTTGAAAGGATTTCTTGATGAAGGATGAAGCCATGATTTCTTGGATATTAGTTGGCTCAAATCTAGAAATTTTCCCTCCTTTGTTGTAATTTTTCTTCTCACTATCCATGGTCTAAGTCTGGATGATAAACCTTAGCTTGGTAAGGAGGAAAGATAGGGTGTGGTTTGGGAAAATAGCGGAAATGGGACAGTTGTGGTGGGGGGAGGAATGAAGGGATTAGGGGTTAGGTAAATTTGTGGGAAAATTCTAGGGGGTAGGGGTAGGTGTTAGGGAGTGTAGGGAGGTGGAATATCTTGAAAATAATGAGGGAAAAGTGGAAAAAACACCAAAACACAATCCCAACCTAGGAATTGCCAGAAGCACAGTGTAGGCTAGGGTTTGTAGGGAAAATGGTAAAGATGAGGAATATGAGTGTGGGGAAGGGTTGGGGAAGGTGAATGAAGTGTGTCAAAGGGTACTAGAGCAGAAAAATAAGAGTTTTAATCACATAACTGAAGCAAATACCATGCACACCCATAAACATAGGGAAAAACCCTAAGAGAGGGATTTCACACTTTGCTGAAGATAATTAAGTGAATAAGAGCTGATGAGAGGCCACTTGCTTCATTGGGAATCTATAGAACCTATTTGATGTTGATTTGACCCTTTCAATACTTTGATTTGCCTCCTTTTCCAAAAGCGTAGCGAAGGTGCAAGAAGTGCCCCGAAACTACCAGAAGTGTAGAGAAACTGGTAAACAAGGGTTTTAAATAGGAATTTGGATGCTTTGGTGGCTGGGATGAAGCTTGATGTTAGAGAGATGATCAATGAAGGTGAAATGAGAAATTATAATTATTGTATTGTCTTCTTATAGGTTAGAAATTGATTTTTTTCTTAGGTCATGAAGTGATATCACATGCCTTTGAGAAATGATGATAAGATAGTGTACAACACCTTTATCACTTTATTAAGCAAGGTTACATCTTCACAAGGAGGAAAATGTACCTTATAAAAATCTTTGAACACTTTTCCCTAATTACTACTCTCATAATGGTGGCATGAGGTGATGACATGACCCCTATATGACTCTTTGATAATATGAACTAACAATGACAATAAATGGACATCTAAGACCATGATTTGGACATTTAGACCTTTGCAGTATGAATGAACATGAAATGCTAACCAAGACACTCTTTATTTACAAGGAGTGATGACAAGACCATGATGGAATTTATTGACCTTGAGAATGGAGGGAGTAGTAATGGCCTAAAACTGACCAATGATCAAATTTTATTTGAAAATTTATTTGAAACTACAATAATTTGAACTAGGACCCTATCAACCATTTTGAAAGAGTACATTTGATCACTAGTGACTCATAGACACTAAGTCTGGCTCCAACTGGGGATGGAAACTCCTTTAGGAGGTGCCAATAACATCATAGACTAGGTAGCCTCTTCCATTGGGTGATGGACTCAAAATAAAACACCTGACACTCGAAAGACTGGCTGACTAAACTTAAGAAAAATTGAAACCGACTTGACTTAACTCAAAAACTTGACTACTAACTGAACTTACTTACACATGGCAACAGACCATCGGGATCTTAGGGCCTTCACCTCAGGCTTCAAATCCTAATGATAACCACCACCTACTGAATATATATATACAATCATGCGATATGATCCCTCCAGTGTAACAAATCCAGCAAATGCATACTTACTTGAAATCTACTTGCACTTTCCTTAAGCAGGCAGAAAAAACAGAAGATAGGAAACTCAAAGTGTCCACTGAACGTGTGCTCATGATCCATAAATACAGAAAACTCATCTTCTTAGACGGTTGTAACAAATCAGTAAAAGGATCCTCAATAATCTGGAATGTTACCCTGTCTTGAAATCCAGCAGATATGCAAGTACTCCATTGATTTTCCAATTCATTTTCCAATGCAAAATATTTGTCTAAATGAAAGAAGACAATATGTTCATCATGGTTTTCAATCGCATAAGGAGAAAGGGAAATTTTTTCTTGAAAATATGTGTTTGATGCCGCCATATTATCAATAAAAGAAATGTGTACATCCATAGGATCCAGGATAAACTGCTCTTCTTCAACAAAATCTTCATTTTATGATCCTCGAGGAAGATCATCATGTGAGAGAGACTCTAAAACAACCTCTTATTTATCACTGCTCTCTTCTTCATACTCTGCTTGCAATTTTTGATGATTATTTTCTGTCATAATTACATTGTTTGGAACCTCCACACATGTCAATTCAAAATTATGATTTGCAAGAATATGCCCTTGGAATGCTATTTCAGAAAATGGATGAGCTGGAGAGACATATGAGTGGTGAATGTCTAGAGATTCTTGTTCATGCATTTCATCAAAAACCTCATCTTGGTCTTCGCAAACCTGATCTTGAAATAAAAACCCAAAAAAAGAACAATCTGAAACAACAAGTAAATGACTATCTTCATACCTTTGATCATCAAAATATTGACAAGTCTACTGCAAACATTCATCAAATTCATAGGATGGAACATGACTATCATACATAAGCACCAACTCTTCATTAAAACAAGGTTGAACATTCCTTTTTTCTTCTAAAATGTCTACAGGTTTTTTAATGTCATAATTTAGATCCTGCTCAGTTTCACTTTCATCCAAGGGAGAAGACACCTGTTCTTCTTAGTGATGGAAAGGATTCTCATATAAAGCCTCAAGGATCTCTTCATCCATGGACTCTTCATCACCATAAGAATTCTCTAGATTTTGGATAAAAACCTCAAAATGTTCACAACAATCCTCAACCAATGACAAAGAAGGATGAGATTCTCTATATTTTTCAAAAAATGCTGAATCAAAATCTTTAGGAGAATAAATACTAGCAGATGGAAGACCTTCATACCAAGATCATGCTTTTCCTTCTAAGGTTTCCATGAACATATTCATGAGATATTCTTCATGAAATTGAACCCTTAACTTATGCACATGCATGTGAAATTTAACCAAGTGAAGAGCAACATCATCTCCTTTCTCGTCTTTGAACTTCGACAAATAAGTCTGCCAATCTACACAAGGCACGCGGTTTGGAAAACATGGAATGTGATCTCATTTCAAAGGAGAATACCTTCTCGATATAGAACTCATCTTAATTTTTGAATCCTATTGCCAGTGGATTCTTTGGATCAAGTTGGAGTCTCTAGGTGAATGGTTCAGCCTTCATATGTGTCCAAGCATTGTCCAACGTCAACAAATTTGTTCTAAACTTTGATGATATTTCTCAGGGAATATTAAATTTTTCCCTTCCCCATTATGATTGCCGAAAGATGTTATCACTCCTCAGTGTCCCAACGCTAAGAAAGGAGACTGATGGAGGTAACCTCAAACCAACTTTGGATCTAGTAGCTAGCCCTACCAAATCATAAAGGGCTCTCTCAAGAATCTCACATCCAATGAAGTGACTGGAGAGGAAATCAAATGTTAGGCTAGATATTAAGCTCACTAGGGTTTGATTTTAGGGTTTTCTAGATGAAGCTCATATATCTAGGAACTAGGCTAGGGTTTCAAATGATCCATTGCAGAGATATAGTGGGGAAAGGGAGGTATGTTCAGTGATAGAAGTAAGTTGTTGTTATATACCTAGGGGGGATAATATGGGGTACAAAGGGAGGTATCCAAGGTAATAATGTAATAATGGGATGGGCCATAGTAATAAATAAGGTGATTAACCGATATCATGTAAGGGACCACAAGTAGTTAGTAATAATGTAATGGGCCCATGGTATTAGTTCGATGGTATGAGGGAATCATGGTAATGATCCATGGTATTGTATGTATGAGGCCTATATAGAGGCTAGAGACTCCACATGGTTATAGATATAACCCAAAAATATTATAGATCTGATATGAAAATATAATACAATGCAAATAAACCCAGAAATATATCAAATGATTCTTTATTGATCAAACCCTTAAGGTAGGGCAACACCATGCATTCACTCCTTAAGGAAGGAGAACACTCCACAAGCCATATGCTTGTTCCTACAATAATCCTTGACACATCTCCATGTGGAGTCTCTAGCCTCTATATAGGCCTCATACATACAATACCATGGATCATTACCATGATTCCCTCATACCATCGAACTAATACCATGGGCCCATTACATTATTACTAACTACTTGTGGTCCCTTACATGATATGGGTTAACCACCTTATTTATTACTATGGACCATCCCATTATTACCTTATTACCTTGGGTACCTCCCTTTGTACCCCATATTATCCCCCCTAGGTATATAACATTTGTCATTGTGGTGTAGGTATGAAAAGGTAGAGGACCAGAATGACGATGTAACCATGAATTCACTCATTAAAAGAAAGAATACTAGCATGAAAATCTCATTAAGACAGAGCATATAGCTTATGAATTATGTTTAAACACCTATGAGATGATCAAAAGAAAGCATAGATATTATAGGAAAGAGAAATATATATTCAATTTAATGATAAACAGGGAAAAAATTGTCACGAAAACATACCACAAGAATCCCAAGGTAATAGCTGCAATTGCCTGTTATATTACTGCAAAAATGTGTACAGTAGCTCCAAGCTATGATTCTCAAGCATCCAACCCTCTATATCACTTAAATTAGGCTACATATAGACAAAAAAACACATTCCCCCCTCTCAAGGGTCGAATCCATCAGCACAGGAATTGTTTACATGAATATCTCCAACCAAACCTAAAACTATGGAGGTTAAAAACCAACTCCCAATTTAGCGCTAACTGATTCACTTTGACTTTACAAGCATTAATGGGCATGAATCTACATCAATTTAACCTTTACAAGCATAATTAAATTCAATTACATCATCTCAAAACCCAAGAAGACAAATAACATCATAGAAATTCAAGTTTGACTAATAAAACTCAAAAAATTGACCTCCTCACAAAAGCGTAGCAAAATTCCTCAAAAGCGCAGCGTGCTGCTTATGGAGGCCTTTTGAGGGGGTTTCCTTGATCCATTTTTTGCACTGAAAGATGTTGGAGATAGTTGGGGATGTCTACTATCCCTCTAACCCTTCAAGCCTGCAAAAACACTTCTCCAAGGCACCTACAATTCAATTCTCCCAAGGCTACTCCAAAAGTGCAGCGAGGGTCCAAAAAAGAGGCAAAAACATGAAAACTGACTACTTGTTTTACTTTTTCTCTAAAAATATAAGCTAACATGAAAAGAAAAGTTGATATTTGTGATGTATGGGTCAAGATCTTTCCACCAATGCAAGCCATTTGTCATTTGGAGGCCCTGATAAAAAGCGTAGCGTGGTTCCTTGAGAGGGTGTTTGGAGGCCTTCCCAGAGGATTTTTGGGTTGCAAGTGATATGGATGGAAATATTATGATGTATACAACACAATAGAATGATCAAGAATTGCAAACACCTGCTCCAAGACACCTAAAAATTCAATCTCCCAAGACTATTTTAGAAGTGAAACAACTCTCTTGTAGCAATTATATTTTGGGAATTTCTCCAATTCATATTACCTGTGCATAAACTGAAGGAGGTTTTTGTTCTTGGGTATATTATTGATAAAAAAATCTCCTTCAATTTTGTCAAATTTATCTTCATTACTTTAGAAAATGATTTTGAAGTGAGATTGTCTGTGTATGCAGCAAATGACCTCAAAACCCTAAAAATCATGCCCATTACCTCTACTGATACCATGAAGTCCATCCCTGCTATGGTGTTTTTGTCTTTATTGAAATTTGTAGTAAAAAGGCTGGTCAATTCGTCATGGAAGCCCACATCTTGAATTCTTTCACAAAAGCCTAGGCAACGCACATCTTGAAAGGATTTGTTGATGAAGGACGAGGCCATGTTTTCTTGGATATTAGCTGGCTCAAATCTAGAAATTTTCCCTCCTTTGTTTTAATTTTTCTTCTCACTATCCATGGTTTCAATCTACATGATAAACCTTAGCTTGGTAGGGAGGAAAGATAGGGTGTGGTTTGGGAAAATAGGGGAAATAGGACAGTTGTGTTGGGCGAAGGGAATGAAGAGATTAGTGGTTAGATAAATTTGTGGGAAAATTCTAGGGGGTAGGGGTAGGTGTAGGTGTTAGGGAGTGTAGGGAGGTGGAAAATCTTCAATATAAGGAGGGAAAAGTGGAAAAAAACACCAAAACACAGTGCTAACCTAGGAACTACTAGAAGTGCAACATAGGCTAGGGTTTGTAAGGAAAAATGAGAAAAATGATGAATATGAGTGTGGGAAAGGGTTGGGGAAGGTGAATTAAGTGTGTCTAGGGGTACTAGAGCAGAAAAATAAGAGTTTTAATCATAGAACTAAAGCAAAGACCATGAAAACCCAAAAGCGCAGCGAAAAACCCTTAAAGAGGAATTTCACTCTTTGCTGAAGATAATTAAGTAAATAAGAGCTGATGAGAGGCCACTTACTTCATTGGGAATCTCTAGAACCTATTTGATGTTGATTCGACCCTTTCAATACTTTTATTTGCCTCCTTTTCCAAAAGTGCAGCGAAGGTGCCAAAAGTGCAGCGAAACTACCATAAGCACATCAAAACTGGTAAACAAGGGTTTTAAAGAGGAATTTAGATGCTCTGGTAGCTGGGATGAAGCGTGATGGTAGAGATATTCTCAATGAAGGTGAAATGAGAAATTAGAATGCTTGGATGGTCTTCTTATAGGCTAGATTTTTTTTTTTTTGCTTAAGTCATGAAGTGATATCATATGCCTTTGAGAAATGATGATTGGATAGTGTGCATCAGCTTTATCAATTTATTAAGCATAGTTACATCTTCACAAGGAGGAAAATGTGCCTTAGAAAAATCTTTGAAGACTTTTCCCTAATTACTACTCCCATAATGGTGACATACGGTGATAACATGAGCCCTATATGACTCTTTGATAATATGACCTAAAAATGACAACAAATTGACATATAAGACCATGTTTTGGACCTTTATACCTTTGCAGTATGAATGATTATGAAATGATGACCAAAATGATGACCAAGGCACTCTTTATTGACAAGGAGTGATGACAAGACCATGATGGCATTTATTGACATTGAGAATGGAGGGAGTAGTAATGACCTAGAACTGACCAATGATCAAATTTTATTTGAAAATTTATTTGAAACTATAACAATTTGACCTAGAACCCTATCAACCATATTGAAAGAGTACATTTGATCACTGGTGACTCATAGATACTAACATCATCCATGTTTGTTTATGGCCTAGTGATCTAGTGAGGATTGTAGTAAAGCTTGATTGTATTGATGAATTCTATGAAGTTATGGGAAGTGACTGGGTCCTAGCTCTAAAATTTAGCCTTATATCTCGTAGTCACTGGCATAGAACTGGAAGAAAAAGGCTACAGTCACACTCAGGCAGACGCATGGTAGAAACTGGGACCCTCAGTTGCTTGGAGAACTTAGCAAGGGAGCGACTGGGGTTTTAGGTCCTTGAACTACTTCTTTTCCTCAGGGGTTGGTCACCTAGAAAGGTGGGGTAGCTCCTAATGATTCTGTTGGATGTGTGGATGGCCATTTTGGTTGCATTTTTTTTGTTCCACTTCCTTAAGGTGACCTAGGAGGTTGAATCATATCATAGTAGCCTCTCACCACATGTTTACCCCAGTTGGTCGATTACTTGGGTAGATGTGGGAGGATGGTCTTACAGAGTGGTATCAGAGCAAGGTTCACCCCTTGTACTAGATGGGAAGTGTGTTGGTCATGCATTCATTTTGTTTTCATATGTGTTTTCATGTTTGTGGTATATGTACTCGCTGTTTATGCATGATGTTGGTTATGGTTGCAGTGGTGTTTCCATGTGAAAATTTAATGGTGTTGTTGTTGGATGTGTTTATCATGAGTTTATGTTAGTTCTACATTGGATATTCATGTCAGTGCTTTCATGTAATTTGTATTCGTGTGTGTCATACATAGGTTGTTATGCATACATTGATATCGGTGTAGTTGTCATGCATGAGGTCATGATGTGTGGTTATTATGGTCATGCATTGATGATTGGACTATGGTTAGGATGATATCTACACGTTGTTATGATTATGTTTATACATGTATTATGCTAATCTGGTCAGTCTTGTAGATGAGATATCCTCCCCAAGTTATGCTAAGATACATCTGTTTGTTTATGATTTGGTTTAGCTAAGATAGTGTGCCTTGCGGGAAGAGATCAAGATGACTAGCAAGATGGTAAACTACAAAGATTATCCCTATGAATCATATGAGAAGCATGGTGTTGGGAACTCTTGTGACATAGAAAACATGTTGAGGAGTTTGAAGGAAGAAATAAGGAGTTTTAAAGAAGATAATGGCAGAATCATGCAAGCATAGGAGAAACAAGCACAAGTCAATGCAATAATCCTTTAGAGTTTGTCAGACTTGCAGAGACAGGGACCACTCCAAATATTGTATGGAAAGGAGAATGACACTAATGGGGAATATGGAAGTAGGTCTTAAGGTGGTCACAGGTCATATAGAAATTACATGATCAGATATGGTAGATTCTTGGGTACTTCGTATAAGAGAGGTGATGGACACAAGTACTATTCTAGTTCTGGTTCTGACATGAACTATGATCACCATTGTTATCAACCTTAGAAGAGGAGTGAAAGGTGATACTTGACGAATGAGTTTAAGAAAGTGAAACCACCAAATTTTGATGGAGAGTTTAATAAACCTGAGGATGCAAAGGCTTGGTTACTTGGTATGAATAAGTTCTTTAAACTGCGTGATTATAAAAAGAATATGAAGGATGAAATAATTATCTTCAACCTGAAAGGTAAAGAAGACATTTGGTGGGAAGATGTAAAATGGGTCAAATACATCAAGATAGAAGAGTTGAGTTGGAATGAATTCAAGAGACTCTTAAGAAAGAAGTACTTGTCGGAAAGGTACTATGACAACAAAGCCAAGGAATTCTATGAGCTCAAAATGGGATTGATGATAGATGAGGAGTATATGAACAAGTTCTTAGAGCTATTGAGGTATGTATCATATCTTAAATACGAAAGGATAAACTTCAGATATATTTCATTGGATTTCCATTAGAATTTAGAGATCAGATTGAGTATGATGAGCCTCGATCACTTGAGGAAGTTATTGGGAAACTAAAGCATTTCTATGAATATTCAAAGCGTAAGAAAAAATCTCAACAAGGATGGAAAGGGAAAGATAAAAATAAAGCTAAATGGAAGCTGAAAAGAACAAGGCCTCAGAATGCAAAAGAGAAAGAGAATGTTAGACCGCGTAAGAAGCCCAATGCATCTAGACAGGGACATGGGTCACAACAGCAGAATATCGGTGACGGTAGATGATGGTTGGAATGTTGGACATGTGGTAAGGAGCATCTTAAGAGGGGTTTTAAGCAATTTTAGGGTGGTAGGACTTAGATCTATAATGCACAGGAGGCATAGACTATTGGGGATGTTGGGCAGAGCGTTCCTCGTATCTATACAATGTTGGATAGCAGGCAGGAAGATGATAAAGCATCTATCATTGAGATGGACGGTAATCTTTGCAATGAAGGTATTTCTATTTTGATTGACACTAGATCTAAGTATGCTTATGTTAACCCTGACTTGGTGGATAAGTGTGGTTTGAATAAAGAAGTGCATGCAAAATATTGGTTAGCATAATTGGCTATAGGTACAAAGAAGAGAGTTCATCATTAGGTAAGAGCTTGCGCATTTGAACTAAATAGTATGCCTACAACAACACATTTGAACGTATTACCATTAGGGTCATATAATATGATTTTGGCTATGGAATGGCTATATCTTCATAGGATGAAAGTGGATTGTTATGAAAAATTCATTGAGTGCTTGGATGACAATGGGGAGCAGAGAATCTTGCAGGAAAAACACAGTCGCAAAAAAGGTTGTGTGTTATTTTCAGTAAATATTTCTAGTGATAAAGGTAAGGAGGATGAGGATGTATAAATATTAAGCAGGTATCCAACCTTGCAGTAGTTTCAAGATGTGTTTCTAGTAGATATTTCAGAGTTTTCACCTCACAGGGAAGTAGTCTTTTCTATTGAGTTGGTACTAGGGGAAGCACCAACATCAAAGGCATACAGAATGAGCACTCTAGAGCTAGTAGAGTTAAAGTTTCAGTTGAAGGAAATGCTTGACAAGGGATACATTAGGCCAAGTGTATCACCTTGGGGTGCACTGGTATTGTTTGTGAAGAAGAAATGTGGTACTCTCAGGTTATGCATTGATTACAGGCAGTTGAACAAGGTGACCATCAAGAACAAGTACCCGTTGTAAAAGATTGATGGCTTATTTGATCTACTAAAGGGAGCAACGGTATTCTCAAATATTGACTTGAGATCTAGATATCATCAGGTATGCATCAAGGAATAGGAATTTACAAGATAGATTTCAAGACCACGTATGGGCATTATGGGTTTGTTGTAGTTCCATTTGGTTTGATTAATGCCCTGACTACCTTTATGTGCTTGATGAATAGTGTGGTGCATCCTTATTTAGACAAGTTTATTATTGTATTCATTGATGACATTTTGATATATGAATGAGGAAGAGCATGTCAAACATTTAATAGTAGTGTTGAGACTTTTGAGAGTGCACCAGTTGTATGCTAATCTCAGTAAATGCAACTTCTTTCAGACATAGGTACATTACTTGGGGCATGCTGTCTCCAAGGAAGGTATAGTAGTAGATCCAGAGAAGATAAGATCTATCATGGAATGGGAAGCTCCTAGAAATGTGGATGGGGTAAGATCATTCATGGGGCTATTAGGATATTATAGGAGGTTTATCTCCTCTCTGATTTCAAATCCTATTATGTCATTGTAGAGGAAAGGTAAGAAAGTGGAACGGACAGAGGAATGTGCAACAAGTTTTGATCAGTTAAAACAATTGTTGATGAATGCTCCATATTAAAGATTTCAGACCCAAACAAAGAGTTTGTAGTGTGTAAAAATGCTTGCAAGAGAGGACTTGGTGGAGTCCTTATGTAGGAGGGATATGTTTTCTGTGATGAGTCACAGAAACCAAACAAGCATGAGAAGAAATACCTGACACATGATCTTGATTTGGCAACAATCATTCATGCGTTGAAGATGTGGAGACACTATCTTCTTGGTAGGAGGTCTATATTGATGAATTCTATGAGCTCAAAATGGGATTGATGATAGATGAGGAGTATATGAACAATTTCTTAGAGCTATTGAGGTATGTATCATATATTAAATACGGAAAGGCTAAAATTCATATATTTTTCATTGGATTTCCATTAGAAATTAGAGATCATATTGAGTATGATGAGCCTCAATCACTCGAGGAAGTTATTGGGAAACTAAAGCATTGCTATGAATATTCAAAGCGTAAGACAAAATCTCAACAAGGATGGAAAGGGAAAGATAAAAATAAAGCTAAATGGAAGCTGAAAAGAACAAGGCCTCATAATGCAAAAGAGAAAAAGAATGCTACACCGCATAAGAAGCCCAATGCATCTAGACAAGGACATGGGTCACAACAACAGAATATAGGTGATGGTAGATGATGGTTGGAGTGTTGGACATGTGGTAAGGAGAATCTTAAGAGGGATTTTATGCTAACTTAGGGTGGTAGGCCTTAGATCTATAATGCACAGGAGGTGTAGACTGTTGGGGATGTTGGGCAAAGCATTCCTCGTATCTATACAATGTTGGATAACATGAAGGAAGATGATCAAGCATCTATCATTGATATCGATGGTAATCTTTGTGATCAAGTTATTTCTATTTTGATTGACACTAGATCTAATTATGCTTATGTTAACCTTGACTTGGTGGATAAGTGTGGTTTGAATAAAGAAGTGCATGCAAAATATTGGTTAGCACAATTGGCTACAGGTACAAAGAAGAGAGTTGATCATTAGGCAAGAGCTTGCGCATTTGAACTAAATAGTATGCCTACAACAACACATTTGAACGTATTACCGTTAGGGTCATATAATATGCTTTTGACTATGGAATGGCTATATCTTCATAGGACGAAAGTGGATTGTTATGACAAATTCATTGAGTGCTTGGATGACAATGGGGAGTAGAGAATCTTGCAAGGTAAGAAGAAAATAACATCAGTTAGGATGGTGAAAACTATGCAGGAAAAACACAGTAGCAAAAAAGGCTGTGTGTTATTTGCAGTAAATATTTCTAGTGATAAAGGTAAGGAGGATGAGGATGTAGAGATATTGAGCAGTATCCAATCTTGCAGTAGTTTCAAGATGTGTTTCCAGTAGAGATTTCAGAGTTTCCACCTCATAGGGAAGTAGACTTTTCTATTAAGTTGGTACTAGGGGAATTACCAACATCAAAGGCATACAGAATGAGCACTCTAGAGCTAGTAGAGTTAAAGTTGCAGTTGAAAGAAATGCTTGACAAGGGATACATTAGTCCAATTGTATCACCTTGGGGTGCACTAGTATTGTTTGTGAAGAAGAAACATGGTACTCTTAGGTTGTGCATTGATTACGGGAAGTTGAACAAGGTGACCATCAAGAACAAGTACCTGTTGTGAAAGATTGATGGCTTATTTGATCTGCTAAAGGGAGCAATGTTGTTCTCAAATATTGACTTGAGATCCAGATATCATCAAGTGGGCATCAAGGAATAGGAAATTTACAAGACAGATTTCCAGACCAGGTATGGGCATTATGAGTTTGTTGTAGTTCCATTTGGTTTGATTAATGCCCCGACTACCTTTATGTTATTGATGAATAGTGTAGTGCATCCTTATCTAGACAATTTTATTATTGTATTCATTGATGACATTTTGATATATTCTAAGAATGAGGAAGATCATGTCGAACATTTAGTAGTAGTGTTGAGACTATTGAGAGTGCACCAATTGTATGCTAATCTCAGTAAATGCAACTTCTTTCAAACATAGGTACATTACTTGGGACATGTGGTCTCGAAGGAAGGTATAACAGTAGATCCAGAGAAGATAAGAGCTATCATGGAGTGGGAAGCTCCTAGAAATGTGGATGAGGTAAGATCATTCATGGGGCTAGTAGGTTATTATAGGAGGTTTATCTTCTCTATGATTTCATACCCTATTATGTCATTGTAGAGGAAAGGTAAGAAAGTTGAATGGGTAGAAGAATGTGCAACAAATTTTGAGAAGTTAAAACAATTGTTGACAAATGCTCCACTATTAAAGATTGCAAACCCAGACAAAGAGCTTGTAGTGTGTAAAAATGCTTGCAAGAGAGGACTTGGTGGAGTCCTTATGTAGGAGGGATATGTATTATGTTATGAGTCACAGAATCTGAATGAGCATGAGAAGAACTACCTAACACATGATATTGATTTGGCAGTGATCATTCATGCGTTGAATATGTGGAAACACTATCTTCTTGGCAGGAGGTTTGTATTGATGAATGATCACAGTGCGTTGAGATACTTGTTTGACCAATTGAATCTGAATGTCAGGAAAGATAGATGGTTGGCCACGATCAATGAGTTTGACTTTGAGATCAAGCATATCAAGGGTAAAGAGAACAGGGTTGTAGATGCTCTTAGCAAGTGGATACATGTATATCACATTGCAACTATGAGTTCTTATGGGATAGACTTACAAGATCAGATTTAACAGGCAGGTCAATAGGATGATAGGTATAGAGATCTTATGCATAGGTTACAATAGAGTATAGGTAGTGGTACAGGTACATATACATGTGAATAGGATGTGGACTATCATCTCTCAGTAGATGGCTTGATCATATTTAGGGACAAGATATATTTTCAGATGACAGTGAGCTTAAGAAGTATATGTTGAGGGAGTTTCATGTGAAACCATATTCAGGTCACCCAAGCTACCAAAATGCATTGACAGTAGTAAAGAAATTTTTTTTATTGGCCAAATCTGAAGAAGGATGTGGCAAAGTTTGTGGCTAGTTTGTGGCTAGATGTTTGAACTGTCAATAGGTAAAGGCAGAATGTAAGAATCCAAGTAGACTACTACAGCCGATTGCAATTCCAGAATGGAAATGGAGGGTCATTTCCATGGATTTCATCATAGGTTTTCCAAGGACATCTAAACAACATGATTACATCATGGATGTGTATTTAGCTAGTGATGTGGCACAATTTTTCATTAGAGATGTGGTCAGATTGCATGGTGTTCTGAAGAATATTGTGTCAGACAAGGATGCAAATTTCAATTCCAAGTTTTGGAAGGAGTTTTTTGTAGGTTTAGGTATAGAATTTGCCTTCAACACAACTTATCATCCATAAACAAATGGAAAGGTAGGGAGGGTCAACCAGATATTGGAGTACATGTTGAGGATGTATGTGATGCACCAACAGAGTAGATGGGAGGAGTACCTTCCATTGGTTGATTTCACTGACAATAATTGTTACCAGGAGTCTTTAAGGATGAGCCTGTTTGAGGCACTCTATGGGTGGAGTTGGAATACTCCCATTAGTTGGACTGATCCAGTAAATAGGGTGTTGATTGGACCATATATGTTAGCATAAATGGAACATGAAATGTAGGTGATTAAAAGAATCTAAAGGTAGCACATGACAGACAGAAATCCTATGCAGATCAGAACAAATTGTTTAAGGAGTTCCAGGTTGGAGAATAGGTGTACTTGCACATCAAGCCAAAGAAGATCTCCTTGCGAATTGGATCATGTGCCAAGCTCACTCCTCAACTTTTTGCAATGTTGCAAACATCAACATCGGGATAAAATTGACAAGGGTCTTGAAAAGAAAAAAAATCATAAAAATCAAGAAAATAACAGTTAAAATCGAAGATAAAATCGGGATGTTATCAAGATGTTCGCAACACTAGTTTTGTGGAAATTTCAAGATCCTTGAAAGGATTGGATCAATAGCTTATCAACTTGCACTTCCTTTGACAGTGAAATTCCATGATGTTTTCCATGTGTCATTGCTTAAGAAGTATGTTAAATATGTTGATCATGTGATTGACAAGTCTATATTGCAAGTGGATCTAGATGGATAATTACAGCCGATACCTCAGTGTATATTACAAAGAAAGGTGTTCATGATCAAACCGAGCAATCAAGCAGGTTAAAGTGTAGTGGAAGCACTTTGGGCCTGATGAAGCTACATCGGAGATGGCGGATCAAATGCAGGTTATGTATCCTTCTTTATTCGCTGGTTGAGCGAATGTCATTGATATATGTTTTGGTATATGTTTTAGGTATATGTGTTGGTGATATTTTGGTATATGTGCATATGTATATGGATGTAAATACCACTATGAAATATGTTATAAATCTCCTATAAGAAGTATGGGTGTCATGTCATTACAGGTGTCATGTTGTCATGTTGTTTTGCATCTCAGCAGGGTGATGATTGTAAATAGTGCAACGCACTGAGTCATAAAGATACATGGGTAGTATGTTTTACTTTCAACAATATTGTTGGATATAGGTGTTGTTAAACAGCAAGGACAGTGTTCCCCCAAGGGGGAGGGTTCTGTAATAGCCCTGGTGAAAATTCCATGTAATAAAATTCAATAAAGGAAAAATAATAACCATGGTTATGGGAAACTTATTCAAAGATGAATTTTGGGAAGAAAATCCTAGTGTGGGTGTTCAATTGGTTTATTATGGCTAAGGAAATTGGCAAAGACAATGGCAAAGGCTTTGGAAAGGAAAAAAGGCATTTTTGGCAATTTTTTTAATGAAAATAATGGAAATTAGAAGAAAAGGAAGGTAAAAGGTCACATGTTGCATGTGAGGAGGAAAATGAAGGAAAATAATGGGAAAATGAAGAAAATAGAGGTCATATTAATAAAAATGTTTCTAAGGATCAGTTGGTGCCTTTTGTCAGTTCATTTTTGGAGCTCTCTCTCTATTCTCTCTCTCACACTATTGGGCACTTAGAGTTTTCTTGGAGCACTTCAGCATTGGCTCAATAAAGGAAAAGAAGGAAAAGAGGAAGTGAAGATGAAGCAAGGAAGAGTAGGATCAAGAAACTACAGTGATATTACTTGCAAGTATCGATTCTCATGTGTGATTTCCTTACTAGATTTGGCATGCATGGTTATGCATGTGTGTTCTTATTTCTCTTTTTGTCATTGACATGGGTTTTTCCAAGTGTGATAATGTTCTGTAGCCTTGCCTTTCCATTTCCGAATAGCCATGGTGAGATGGGGTTCTCATGTTTTGGTTGAGCTAGATTTTCAGATGGATTCAAAGCTGAGTGAGGTGGATCTCTGAATGAAAGAACACATGACATAGTGATCCATGAACTGAACTGTGGATTACGATAAAGCCTTTGGCCTAGTGACCCCTGAACTAGAATGTGGGTTGCGGTAAAGCCAGGTGCTGTGTGCCTCAGTGGGCCTAGGAATCCTCGACCAGTGAATGGTGGGATATATGATAAATCCTAGAGGTGGTTACCCTTGATCAGGCCTAGGAATCCTTGCTAGTGAAGGATGAGATATACGGTAAAGCTTGGAGGGTGGTGTCTCAATTGCAGTCTAATGACCCCTAGATTGGACTGTGGGTTGCGGTAAAGCTTAGAGACTAGGAGACAGGAAAATTCCTCACGATGTAGGTGGAGAAAGACAGGGGCATCCATGCTTGTTTATGGCCTAGTGATCTAGTGAGGATTGTGGTAAAGCCTGATTGTATTGATGAGGGTGAGATGGTTTAGCCTCAGGAAGCCCTGGTTAGTTCTTTTCGTTTGAGTCCCACATTCATGCTTGGAATATGGCACGAGGGTGATTGGATGAAGAGAGAATTGGCTCAACCAATATACATTCAGGAGGAACATGGTAGTCCCATACCGAGTTGGATTTTGAATTCATTAATAAGAGTTTATTTCCTTGGTATTTTATGAGAAAATGTATTGGATTATATGTGGCATTTATAGTTGTTGTATCCTCATTATTTTTGTTTTTTATAGGCCGGTTATGAATATGTTTTATGACAATGAAAATGTATGGTTGTCATCATGTTTTGATTTGTGAATGAATTAACAATGAATATATGACCTTATAGATGATAATGCAACTAATGTGATAAGGCACCAATGCTTCTTAGCAATTCTCGGATAAGTATGAGACCCTTATGCTCAAATATGTTATTTAAACCTGTAGAATGCATAGTCGTGATATGTTTGACGAAATGCTTCTCTTGGCTAGTAGGGGTCCAATCAAGTCCTTGTTTAATAATTTGAATTGGCATCATTATCTCTATGATTCTTTTCATTTATGTGTGTTCTATGAAGTTTTGGGCAGTGATTGGGTCCTAGCCCTGGAATTTAGCCTTAGATCTCATAGTCATTGGCATAGCACTAGCAGAAAAAGGCTACATTCACACTTAGGCAAGCTCATGGGAGCAACTAGGAGCCGTAGTCACTTGGAGGGCTTGGAAAGGGAGAGACTAGGGATCTAGGTCCTTGAACTGCTGAGTTTCCTTAGGGGTTGGTCACCTGGAAAGGTGGGGTAGCTCCTAGAGCTTCTGTTAGATGTGTGGATGGTAAGTTTGGTGGCGTTTTGTCAGTTCCACTTCCTTAAGGTGACCTAGGAGGTTGAATTAGATCGTAGTAGCCTCTTGTCACATGTTTACCATAATTGGTTGGTTGCTTGGGTAGATGTGGGAGGAGGGTGTTACATACCTTATGATTTTCCTTCCATTTCTTTATAATTATCCCTATCCTACTTCTTTTTTTTCCATCATATTTTTCAAGTGCTGGTAATTGTTGAAGCCTTGTTTATCCAAGACTAAAAGCATGATGGCACCTGAACCTAACGGTAAAAAAATCTCCTCAAAGTATGCAATTCGTTTACATACAATCTAGCCCAAATTTTTCAGAGGCAACTTGATTGGTTATTTTAGTGCAGGAACCCTTTATTTTTTCATCATGGTACAAGAATTGTTTTTATTTAGTGTAGGAATCCTCCTGTTATAGTGCTAGAATTTAGAACAATGTAGGAATCCATCCTATTACAGTGCGCGAACCTTTTTATCATAGAGTTTTTATGTCAGTACATGAATTCATTATGAATTGATTTCCAGCTTCTTGTCTTTATGGGTTGATTCTTTAAAAAAAAGTATGGTATCCATGTGTAAGAATGATGGATTTTCTATAAAATAAGTACCCATATTCTTATTTGTACTAGTGACCATTATTGTAATGTCTAAAGGGAAATGAATGGTTAATTGCAGGAATTAACTTTAGATCTAGGTGGCCTTTATCATAATAAGCAACAACCATCCCCATAGAATGTCATTATGATGGCTAAATGCATGTATGGAGGTCGTTTCCTTCAAATTCCCTGTCATTATATTCGAATTCACGCCACCATTAATTGATTTTTCCTCCTACCATGTGTAGGTTGACCACTTTTTACCATCCAACCCCTCGAAATTGTAGTTGGTCTAATCACAGCTCCTAATTATCATTGCCTTGCATGTTTTTAGAAATATTACCAAATCTATTAACCGAATTCCATACTTCAAGGATAGTAACTACTTTGTTGGGTATGTGGAGTTTAAACATGATGGTGTCAGTGCAAAAATTGGGATATGAGCCGACATGTATTCCAAATGAGTGTTTCATATAGGAATCAAGCGATCATTAAAGAAAAACATTCCTCCACTCTCTAAATTTTGAATTACGAAAGAATTTTGGCATCATGCAAATTCATGATTGTTGATCCCTCAAGAAGTTTGAAGTTTTGAATAGTTGAAGGACTGGAGGTTGCAGCAATACTACAAAAACTATGGCACCAATGCAAATGGAACCATGCTATGTCAAAGAGATGGAGGGGACAGTGGAATACGAAATGAGTTTGTCTATTTTATAGAAAGCAAGATTTTTTCCCTTCTTGTATAAGTTTAATGGCTATGATTCAACCATTACCTAGGATTTTTCATAAAACTTTGATGGAAAGACAATTACTGTACGCTTGTTGAAGTTTAAGTGACAGAGCAATTCATTTCGCAGGCCACAGCACCTCCCGCTATTGGGGAGCAATGGTTTAATAAAGATGAAGTAGCAAAAGGTGCATGGTGTAGGCTCTTGGAAAAGGTTGATTGTGTAGTTGAATAAAAGAAAGGATTGTTGAGGAGCGAGATGGTCGAGAAATGGTGATGTCTGTTGCATATTTTACAGAAATTCCTTACTTGTGAAGGAAGATACTTCTTGACATACCTGTACCATATTCGACTCCTTATGCACTTTGAGTCTGGTAAGTTGATTAACTTCCCACATTTTCCGTTAAATAGCTTGGATAAGATGTCGAGAAGCGTGCAGAAATCCCTAGAGAATCAAGTTGGTTTTAAATTGTATCATTATGGGTTGATAAAGATTTTGGTTAGCGAGGAATTGAAAAATAGGGGATCTTCTTGGGAAGCATTTTTAGAATCTTATCAGAGTGAAGGTGTTGTGAAGGTTGCTAGCATAAAAATTCAGTAAGGAGGGAAGCATAAGAAAATTGTAGAATCTAAGGGTATCTAATGTCAAAAAGGAAAACAAAAACAAGGAGGTAAACATGGTAAAGAACCCAGGAATACTCGGAATCAACAAACAAAGCAGCAAGAAAAGAAAGACCAGAAGGTAAAGAAGAGTGTGAAAGTCAATACTATGGTGCCAAAATCACCCGGATAATAACACGAGGGTTGTTGAAAAGTCATCACACTTCTTCTAGCAAGAAGACATTGAAACCTGATACTCCATTTGAGGTCGAGGTCATTGAGGACTCTGAATCATCTGGGAGAGATTGTGTTTCTCCTGAAGAACCTCCATTGGATATCCCTATGGAAAATATGTATTTGCAAGATAATCTGTCCCTCCTGGAAAGATTCAAGAACACAAGGAGGATGACGATGATGTTCCTCTCACATATTTGATAGAAGGGAAAAAGACAGAAGGTGACCCATGAGAAAGAGGTGGACCAAGAAGGAGTTCAGGAGTAGAATAAATAAGAAGAGCACGAGGATGATGTTCCTCTTGTATCCATGGTAGAAGAAATGAATATACAGGAAGAAGAAAAGGAAAAGGAAGAATTGAAGGACTCTAGTCTCGGGAAGAAGGTAAATAAAATTCAAAAGTTGAAACACCACATTCATGAGCTTGAGGTCTTAAATAGGTGTGTGGAAACTTAGAATGCAATATTAAGGACAGGGAATGGAGAATTGTTAGTAGCAGTGGTTGAATTGAAGAAGCTGGTGAGAAAGTGGATATTCCAGGCGGTCCATCTAAGAAATCATGCGAAGACATTGGAAAGACGTATGAGGAAGGCTCGATTGAAGAAGGTTAAAGCATAGGGTTTAGGAATCAATATACAAATCCATAAATGAGAAGGAAGAGTTTTGCAATTTTTGTTTTTTGCAGAGGTTAGTGGTTGTGTGAGGAGACACAATAGGATGAGGTTGGGGGAATGTTGGTTGTCATAATTGTCTTACTTTTTACCTAAATTACCCTACATTATCCTCTGTTTCACAACTCAAATAAGACCTCTATACAAGTATTTTCAGTTTCTTTTAATGATTCTTTGGATAAATGGCTAATATATGCTTATCTTAATTAAAGGTAAAATAGGTTGATGTTTTTATATGTAACTTGCCATTTACATTACCTTATGACTTTTGCAATACATGTTCACTAATTAGAAATCAAAATGGTTATGGTACAGGAAGATCCTGAGATTCTTTCACTTATTTTGATTCTGGCACCATATGTGGAAAGTCGTTGATTTGACAAGTCTGACTAGGAGCCGGTCTTAGTTGTAAAATAAAAAGGCATGCATTCACTCGTGAAGTTTTTTTCCTGTCTTCCTGTAAATGGCTTAGAGTGTTTGAGGGTTTTTAAAGTTAGGAATTAGTTGCCAACAACTTCATCTTTTGTTATTAGCTTGATATGGCCGTGAGCTGATGTAATATGTATATATGTCAAGTTAGATTAGAGTGTAATATTGTGATACTATGAACAATTTTTGGTTTATATTCTAAGAATCTTGTATCTCCACAACCTCTCTGGGGTTGGATATGTCATTATATGATATGTACTGAGCAGAGAATTTTTTTATTGAAGAAAAGAGGGCTAATGCCAGGTTCATGCATCTATCTCGTCTATTTCCTGTTATGATAAATTTGTTCTTATAGATTAACCTATTTCCTTAAAAATGGATACGAGCTAGTAGGCTAGGGCCCAACCAACCCAACTCATTCTCCCTATCTCTATTGTATTGTGTGATAAGTAAATGATGTGGTTTTTATCTGTGTGTGAAGGTTGCTTGTAACAGGTGTGTATGACTCGATAAACCATTATGCAATCTTTTTGAAAAAAGTAATAGTGGTTTAGATCTAAACTCTTGCATTCATATTTAGGTTTTCTTCTTAAATTTTAACATTCAAGAAATATTTGCGTTGTATTGTAAGACGCAGTAAGGATTTGGATTTGGAAAGTTCCTTTTTATTTTCAAAGTCACCTCTTCAGTTGAAAGTTTAATATCTAATTTGTGGTGCGTACTATTCTTTTGAGTGAAGATTTGCAGGGTTGAAAAGAGATTATTTATTAGATCTTGCTTGGTAACTGATATATATATTTTCTAGGTTGTTTATATGAAGCACGCAAGCGAAAACCTTTGTTATGGTGAATGTCATTATGTAATATTCTTACTATGCAAATGGACTTTTTTTCCTTAGAGCTTTATTATTTTAATGTTACATCATATTTTTGGTCTTGATGAATTCATATTATCATCTAGCTACTTGGGTAACTCAGGTACAGGAACAGAATATTGTTATCACTAATTAATATGAAGTTATCAGTGGAATCCTCCTTGGGAAGTAATGTTGTGTATCTTTAATAAACATATATGTTTATCTCGAATACAATATTAATCAAATCAGAACAAGGTATAAATGAAGATATATTTATGAGGTGATCTCTTTATTTGTGCACAGGGGTTTAATATTGTCTCTCTTATTTGATAAAGTCTTCATCTTATCTTGAGATTTATGAGTCGAGTAGTTAAAGAGAGTATGATGAGTGTGAGTATTTTATCTTGATTCAAGCAAGGTTTCTTTCCACAACAATTGAGTTCAGGCCTGCCGCACAATATTCTTTTTAGCATGGGAACAAAGGATTTTTGAGTGCAAGAACATAGTTGTTTTAGTTTCCTAGTACAGGAACAGAGTACAAGAACAAAGCTGTCTTGTCTTTCCTAGTATAGGAACTAAGTGCAAGAATATATTTGCTTCCAAAGTATCTGATTGTTGTCACTAATTAATATGAAGTTATCAGTTGAATCCTCCTTGGGAAGTAATGTTTTGTATCTTTAATAAACATACATTTATCTCAAATATAATATTAATCAAACCAGAACAGGGTATAAACAAAACTATATTTATGAGGTGATCTCTTTATTTGTTCACGTGGGTTTAATATTGTCTCTATTATTTGATAAAGTCTTCATCTTATCTTGAGATTTATGAGTCAAGTAGTTAAAGAGAGTATGATGAGTCTGAGTATTTTATCTTGATTCAAACAAGGTTGCTTTCCACACCAGTTGAGTTCAGGCTTACTGCACAATATTCTTTTTAGCACAGGAACAAAGGATTTTTTATTGTAGGAACATAGTTGTTTTATTTTCCTAGTACAGGAACAAAGATGTCTTGTCTTTCCTAGTACAGGAACTAAGTGCAGGAATATATTTATTTCCAAATTCTCTGATTTTTATTTTTGAGTGAGGTTCCAGTCTCTGAAGTGGTGTGGTGGCATTGTGTTAATAGTACATGAGTAGAACTAAAAGGATTTCTTTAAAGTTTTTATTTTGATCCTAAGTGATTTAATTGCATGGATAGAGATAGGATTTACAGGGTGAACTCACAACCCTTGGCATTACTTGTGCTATGCCTCGAATCTTACGAATCCCCAAATCGATAATTAAGTGTTGAGAAATTGAATTTCAAGTCTGTCACCCAACACATACTTTGCTTGAAAACATTAGTATTCATTTATCACCATTAGATTTATTAAATCCAAAATCCAAGTATTAGATAATGTATTAATAATGAAAAAAAAACCATATCAACTTGATGAGTTACATGATAAACAATCAAACCAATAAGAATACAAATGCATCTCATCCTTAGTAAACATTCCACACATTCCATAGATAAGAAAAAACACATGCACACATATATAAATAATATGTACCATGCCTAAAAACAAAATGTTTGAAGTCATATATCGCATAAATCATTTGAGTAACCCTCCCTATCATATACAAAACAAAGTCATGCAAAAGGGGGCATTTTAAAAGTACTCACAACACCAAAAAGAGAACTTTTTTCTTGAAGAAAATGGTTCTATCTAAAATTTTAGTTTTTGGCTCTTCAACTACCTTGGATGAGTCTTGAGACTATCAAGCTTTCAACTCACTACTAATTTTGTTTTATTTTCACTTGGACTATTCAACTAGATTGTGAAAATAAACATCAATAAATTGAGAAATTACATTGTGATTCTCACTCACGTGAGATTTTAAAATAAAACATTTATTCAAGACAAGCAATTCCATCACTTGGATGTTCACTTCCTCATGCCTTCTCACATACATTTAGCTAGAAAATGTGTTGTCTTGCATTGATTAATTGGTTGTGTGTTTTGCATCCCCTTCATTTCATTCCTTCTTTAATAATGGTTATTTATTTCCACATGACCTCCTCTATTATGTAGGGAAATCAAATTTGTATCAATTCTTGTTTTATTTAGATTTGGGTTTCCTTCTTGCTTCTCACACTTGAATGAAAATGCATTGGTGTTTTGACCCCTTCTTCACTCTCCTTGATCCCCACTCATAAATACTCTTTATTCATTCAACTCTTTGCACATGAATAATTCTATAAGAATAAGATAACAATACCTCAATAACCTTATTAGCTCATTAAATAAATCAAAACAACAAAACAAAAATAACTAGGTAATGGGAAAATGAATGCTTTACTGAAGTAAAATTATTAAAACAACATAAACATTATTGATGAATAAGAGAAAAATGAAGTGTATTTCCTTCCCTAAAAGAAATATTCCATTATGGAAACTTTTCAGAAAAATGCTCAACTCATTAAGATATCCCACTAGTTAGTGTTGTTTGAGGAAATTCCCTTCAACAAACTAATAATAATTGTAGGCATAGAGGATAAGGCATATAATTAGTTTATTTTAGGTAAAAAGGTACGAGGATAAATTTTTCGGACTCTAATTTGATTATGGGTATTGTATAATGGTTTCATAGTCTTTTGTCCATTATCATCCCATTTTTTTATTAAAATTCCCTTAGATTTAAATAAAATGTATCAACCATTATTGGAAAATGTGTGTTCTTTACAATTAGTCAATTTATAGGAATTAAGCATGAGGAATATGATTCCAAGCTTCCCAACTATCACCTAATGTTACTTGTGAAGTTTAGACAACTCTCTTGCCTACAACACTTAATAAAACCATGTTAGTGCATAAAATGAACTTGTAAATCAAATGTACAACAACAAAGGCTTATGTTGATCACAAATAGGCACATCTAAGCCTAAGAACTAGTGTTCTAAGCTTTGTGAGTAAGGTATTGGTTCACAAGCTCATATAGGGAGGAAAATGCTATAACAATTTGGAATAACCATTGTATGTTCTATTGTATTTAAATATGAATATGAATGTCAAGATAAATATATGATGCATGTAATTTTTTGGTAATTAGTCTATGTTGCATTTTGATAATTAAATGTATGTAAGATGTAGAGAAGTTATGTTGTGATTATTATTTATAATTCAAATGATTCAAACCATAGAAAGGAAATGCAACCAAACAAGTGTATTAAACCTTTTATTGATATTCCAAAAAGATAACAATGGTTACATGCCTCTCTGAGGGAACAACCTCCAAATGAGAAAATATCTAAGGCCAATGATAATCCTTCACACCAAATTACATAGCCCTCTATCTCTATAAAAAATTGTCTCTATTCCAAACACTAACAATTGTTGTCTTCTATATCAATGAGCTAGACATATTGCATTTATTGATTAGTAACTACCTAGTAGGCCTTATTTAATAACTACAATAATAGACCTAGTCCACATTACATTAAGTGACCACCATATATATCATATCATTAACTCTAATGGGTCCTTATGCCCTTATTACATCTCTATTAGTGATAAGAATACAAAAAATATTTGTTGAGGAAAAATACTCTCATTCCCTTATTACTTCATTATTACAATTTCTTCACTAAAACATTTTCAATTCTAATGCATTTTTTTGGCTTTTTTAGGGCCCAGTGGGATTTCCAAGGGTAAAACACATTGCCTAGTTCCTTTGTTTTCTTTGTCAACTACCCAACTAGTGTGTTTTAGCCTCTAATGTTTTTTTAGAACATGGTGTGTTTTGATAAGGCCCTATTTATGGGAGGAAAATTTCCCTTCAACAACAAAAAGGAGCATCACCCAATCAGGGTCGACCTATACTCATTTGGTATGGCAATGTCCTCCAATATGTTAGTTTGGTTGCAACTAGATGATTGTGAAATCAAATTAAAACCCAGTCCAAATTTAATGTAACAAAATCAATCTAAGCTAATTCTAACTTATGATATAAATGCAAATCTAAGTACTATTATATTTTTATTATCTATCCCCTAATGAGAGAGAAAAAAACAATATCACATGCAAGACTGTATATTTGTCATTGAACAAAAAAAAATCAAATTTTCCAAAGATGTATAGCACATGAAAAAGGTATTGTTACTTTTTTAGATAAATAGTTATATGAAAATGTAAATTTCATTTCTTTGTATCTAATATTTGAATCCATAAAAACAAAAATCTATTCACGATAAAAAATTACACACAAACACATATAAGAGTATTTGAAACACATTTGATAATATTATCATTATACATATTCCATTACTAAAATGTAAACTCTACTTCAACAAAGCACAAATTGTAGAAACTTTAATTGAAATTGTAGTAAAATATACAAGTCAAAATTGAATATTTTAAATTATGATAAGAATAAATTGTTGCTAAAAGTAAAAAGAATCCTATGGTAAAACAAGAAATCCCTTTTCAAAGTTATCAAAAGGAAATTTCAATCCCATGCCAGAATAGGTTACCACTGCAATATCCATATTTTCCCTTCTTTCTAGAACCGTTTTTTTATCTTACTTATAAGCATTTATTCTTCCTTTTTCTGCTAATCATTTCTTTCCACCTTGCTTAGTCTAAGAAACCATCTATTCAAAATCACCTCCTAAAGGTGGGGATTCATTTTTTTGTTTATTCCCTTTTTCCTTAAAATAGTCTTCCCATTGACTATGAAGATTTGAAATTTGAGAGATACAAGGTGGCTTTAAATTATGCAAAATTATCTCACATTGGTAGATCCTTCTAGCAATATTAGTCTTTTT
This sequence comes from Pinus taeda, assembly GCA_000404065.3. Taxonomy (NCBI): domain Eukaryota; kingdom Viridiplantae; phylum Streptophyta; class Pinopsida; order Pinales; family Pinaceae; genus Pinus; species Pinus taeda. The sequence goes on from APFE030665888.1 coordinate 207,946, forward strand.
CCTTCTATATTTAGAAGAGAATTTGAAAATGGATTGGTGCATTCCATTGATAAGATGATGAATTCTTTGACATCTTCATGGTTCCATTTATTAATTTGTAATATGTTTTATTTACTTTCTTTTTGTTTATGCTTTAGGCCTTCTTTGCATAATGTAGTAAGTAAAGCATGTTTAATATCTCTAGCATAAGGCATATCATAGTCTCCCATGATGTCTAGGCCTACATCCCAAATTTTTTCACGCCATATTTTCTTCTTTTATCCATTCATTGATATTTAAACATTGTGATGCCTAATGGTCCAAAGATATTTGGAATTTCCTTTCTTATTTCTTTGTGATTTTAGGAATATTTTCCAGGTTCTCATTTTTCTCCCAAGAAGTAATTTTACTAAATGTTTCTTGAGTGGATGTTTTTTCATCTATCTGCTTCAGCACTCGACCATTACATGTGAGAAAATGATGGAAATTTTGATGTACTTTACTCATATATTTGAATAATTTCAATTAAATATGCTTTGATCTATCATTGATCACAATGACTTCTTCTTTGAAGAACTATGTGTTATCACTCAGGTTTTCCCAAAAGTTGTAAGAAAGGGAAAGGAGGCCGAGGTAACCACAAAACAATCTTTTAGACATAGGTTCTAGCCAATCTGCTTCCAGAGAGGGCTCTCTCTTTAAGTTTTAGCTTTATTTTTAAATATATTAGGCTAGTTGTGAAGTTTGGGAGTTTCTTTGATATTGGGTGGTGAGATTCAATTGCAAAGGGGCAAGATTGAGTAGTTTAGTCCATTGGGCTAATGGAGTCAAGTAAGATGGCTTAACTGGACTTGGTTTCTTTACAAAGAATGGTTTCATAGGGCAAGATGGTCAAACAGGGAACAAAATAAAAACTTGGAATAGATGGAATGGGTTTCAAAATGGGTCAAGGGCAATTAAGAATCCTTCAACCTATTTCAAGAGGGAACTTGGATGACTACTGATAAAGAGCAATTAAGTATTCTTTAACAAATAATCAAAATGAAAGAATTAGAAAACAGGAGCAATTAAGATTTCACTATTTACCCTAATTCAGCAGAAAACATAGAAAATGATAACTTTTGAAGACAGATTGCAATGTTAGCACCTAAATCCACCTTAGGCTGAAAGAAGGCAAAATTCAGGGTAACCACAAACCATGCTCAGTCTGGTAGCTAGCCCTACCAAAGCAGGAGAGGGCTCTCTCTGAGTCACACTCGTGAATAAGTAAATGAAAAGGCCTGAGATGACTTACAGTGAACTATTTATCTTAGGCTAGTAAGTGAATATGAATACAAGTGATTTTTATGAATGACTGTGTTTCTGGGATGGTATGGGGCCAATGGACCTCAATGAACAGAGAACTTAATACAAAGGCACAGATTACTTCATGAAGCAAGATAGGCGGAAAAGCCTAGCAATTCAGTTTAAGATAGTGTAGAATGGAGAGATTGCTTAAGAGGGTGAAATGGGCATGGACAACATGAATCCTTTTCAACAGAAGAATGAACACTGAACATGAAATTTTCCCATAGGCAGAGCAATAAAATTGAATTCTACCTTAGCTAACTTAGAAAATTTCACTGGAAACGAATATGAAATGAACTATGAAACATAATAAGATACATATGAAACATAAGAGACACATTTGCTACACCCACAACCACATGAATCTCATGAAACAGAGCCACTGCCTTTTATTAATCCTCTGTAAAAAATATACAATGCAGAAACAAGGTTTCTTCCCACAGTCTTCCAGAAGTTACAAGCCAACCAACCCTATGCAAATGGTTTGCATACAATATATAGAATGTGAAATGAAGAGATAGAACGCCCAAGGGTTGGGGAGTTACTCAAATCATCACAAAATGAAGGTGGAGCTACAGGTGCAGCGCCACAAACATGACAAATGGCTTTAGGTGGCCTTTTGCTTTCCTTTGCCACTTGGATAACTTCCCATCTGGAATTAAAATACTTTTAAAACCACCGTAGGTGCCGAAAAAATGAAGTGTAGATGAGGGGGCCCACTTATGAAAAGTCGGGAAGTGAAATTTCGCGAAACATAGGAAATTTGGGCCTTTTTTCCTATATGCGCCACGCCCTTTTCTGTATGCATCGTACCACTTTGAGGCTAGTTTTGAGGCACTTGAAGGAGTCCAAAATGTTCCCAAGTGTGCTCGTTGGAAATCTTGTCCTGTCTACTTTCCAACCCAAGTGGAATTTTTGAATTTGGAGCTCATTTTCCCCTCCAAATCTTCATTCTCCCAAGACTGCTTCCTGTGTGTCAAAATAGGGGCAGTGAGGCCATTGTTTGGGTGTTTTTGACCTCCTGGAGACTCAAATCATGCCCAAATTTCTTGCCCGAGTGCCAATAGTTGTGATTTTTCTTGCTGAATCCAAAACTGCAAACCATTTCTCATTTGGATCTCCCAATCCTATTCGTCGCGCCGGTGGCGTGGCGCGTATAGAGAAAAAACCTGTGTTTGTGCCAAAAAATTTCCATGCGACCAAAATTGTCCCAAATTTCTCGAAATTTGGGCTAGAGGTTCTCTATAAGGCACTATGTTGGGCCACAGAAGTTTCAGCCAATATTCGAAGCCGATCTTGCTCTTTTGCCTCTTTTGTTGCTCTGCTCAGTTTGGATTTCAAGCTCCTTATTCAAGCTTTGAGCTCATGTTCCATGCCTTGTAATGACAAGCCATCCTCCTCAATATGGTTTTGTCCCTGTTGGCCTTCTCCAGCAGTCTCTCCAAGTGTAGATTGACCCGATCTAACCAAGACTCATGGTATTTGTTGATCTCTTGCTCCAAGGTAGTGAGCTTGATCCTCCTCTGCTGGGCAGCTTATCGATTTTCACGGATGATTTGCATCTCCATGATCGCCTGCTGGTCCTCAAGATGTTTGTTCCTATAATCCAGATACTTGATGACCCATCTAGCCCTCTCCATATTGAGTATCAAGTCTTGGATCTCCGAGCCCTTCTCCTGACTGGTCATCCTAAGTTTGGCATTTTCTACCTTTGCCTCATCATCCTGAATGAGGATGACATCGGTTTCATGTACACCTGATGGCCCCTCATCATGAACGGGATTCTTTCCCTTGTCTAATACCTGTATTGCTGATGCCGGAAGCGAGGCCCCTTCCACCTTGGGTGGAGATAACACTCGCTTTGCTACTGCAAACAAGTGCCTACTTCCTCTCTGACATGTAATGAAAATTGTCATGGTAGTGGTCTCATGATGCTCATGCTGATAAGAAGGACCACCCAACTCCTGCTCTGGCTTTGATAGTACCTATGACGTGCTGAAGAAGTCACGGGAGATAAGTCCTCCCAAGAAATGCCCTGCAATCCCAACTGAGGATCTACCAAAATCCGGATAAGAGCAAAGTGAAACACATTGTTAAGCTGCTGCAGGGGGGTCTTATGTAGCATGAAGGTGTTCATCCTCTCTATGTTCCTGCATATGAAAAACGGGAGGTTCTCATCCTCACCCTAATAAAGTGCATGAGCAAGCGGATGTGATAGGAATACAGTCGAGAGAACCTCCCCTCATAGCTGAAGTATTTCATGATCAATCTCATGAGCGGAGCATACTCATCTTTCAAGTATCTGAAGGGAAAGACTCTTGTGAGCTCATTCAAGAATCTGGCTTTGATGTAAGGTTCATAGTGTTGCCTATCCACCTTCTTCTTCTTATGCCATTGTTCTCCAACATTTGGTATACCTGTTGCCATTGATATAGCTTTGGGTGTCAATGTGAAAGTGACCCCGACCAAGATAGACCGACCTCCATGTAGATGAAGCACAAATAAACGGGCCAACTCATGATGAACTCTAACATTTGCCACCCTTTGACAAAATTCAAAACATGATAGGTGCTGGAAGAATGACATGGCAAGAGGGCATGCTTGTAACTCGGTGA
>APFE030665888.1:212481-229783 GCA_000404065.3 Pinus taeda
CATCCCTGACATGTTTGCCACTCTTGTGGTGTCTCCTGGGAGCCTGCTCTTCTGAGGATGAGTCACTCTATATCTCCATCTCATACTCAGACGAATGTTGTGATGTCATGACTGCAATGTGGACTGTTATTAGGCTACACTTTTGATGATAGTGTGAGGCTGGGTGCCTTTGTAATATCTTTTACCAAGGGGAACAATGAAATAGGGAGTGTTAGGAAGGGAGTGATGAAATGGGGATAGGGGTTATAGGGAGAAATTTGTTAGGGATATGGGAGGAGTTTGGATATTTTGATGGAGTAGGGTTTGGGGTTTTGTGTTGAACAAATAGTGGAGGGATAGGGGAGAGGGTTTGGTAGTGGTTTAGGGTAGGGCTTTTAGGAAAAATGAGAGAGGGAGGATGGGAAAAGTGATGGGTGAGGGGAAAAGGTGAGTGGAGTGAAACCTTGGCACTAACAAGACATTTAAACAACCCTAGCCATCAATTTCTTGGCGATTTCTTATGGTCGATTTTATACATTTTGGTGGCATTGAAACATCTCTATAAACACCCTATCATTGACAAAATTTGATGAGCAAGTGATTTTAAATAGCCTACCTCTCAATTTGATAGGCTTCACCACAATTTGGGAGCGTTTGGGCACTTGTTTTGGCCCTTGTCTGTATGCGCCGCATGCAAAGCCCAATGTACTGCACCCTGGGTATGCGTCGCACCCTTAGAAAAATTGCACTATGGGCAGGCTGCGTGTGCGCCGCGCCCTCTGTGTGCACCGCGCTCCTGGGTATATGCGCCGCACCCTCTAAAGCCACCTCCAACTCACTCAACCGCTCACCAATGCACACTCACACCTATCCAACACTTCTCCAAGGCTTGTAATAGCACAATGCCTTTGTTTTTGACAAAAAATTGTATATATAGCCTTGGAAGAGATGGGTTTAATTTTTGCCTCTTCAAAAACCCATTTTTCTAATGTTTGAGTTTTGCACTTTTTCACTGACTTTAAAACACACTGATTTTCACTTTCCCTTCGAAATCTTAGCTCAAATGATGAAATTTTAGGCATTCTTTGTAGGGATTGCACGACAGGACATTTGGCCACAGAATCCATGACTGCATCTGAAAAAATCAACTGGTGACTTTTTTTGAAAATTTTGTCATAAATGACACTATTTGACTTTTCTTCAAAACAAAGTTTGAAGAAGAGTCGAAGTCTATCCACATGATGATGAAGATCTCTGAACCATAACTGTGTAAGGGCCTCACTCTGGCCTACATGGCTTTACTGGACATGTTCAAAGACCAAATTGTTGAATTCCTAGACCTAGACCTCGAAATGACCTTTGTCCTTTAAAGAACCAGACCTTGACTGTCATAGACTTTGATGATTATTGACAAAAGAACTTAGCCAACAGGAGCCAGACATGAGGGTGAATGACTATCATGACCTTCTCCATCAGATTATGGCATGCCCCTAGTAGAATGCAGCTGGGAGAATGGAGCGGGACACCTAAACATGAAATGCATAAAGAGTTTTGATCTCTGATGGAGGACTAACCAAACTGACTCTAACATGCAATAAAGCATATTCTGAATTACTCTTTTTGTTTATCATTCAGATGTGAAACACAGGTGATATAATAAACTAAGAAAACTTTAAAACATCAGGTATAGAGGACTTATTGATCTAGTGTTTGCTTCAAGAAATCTGTGAAAAGTCCCTTGCATTAATTCTTTGTCCAGCAAGCCATACGAAAATTTGATCCAATCAGCACTTTATTCCAAAAAACTAATATTACAACAATGTATATGAATCCACCCTCAATACTCCAATTGAGGGAGTATTTATACAAAATATTTTACAAAAAATATTGCATAACAAAGTGAGATATATTCTAGTGATGACAAATCATTTTTACAAGAAAATAGAGACAACTAGACTCGAAGATAGGAGAAAAGCAAACATATGTTGTGTTGTTCCTATTTATGTTGGGTGTGCTAGAGGCAGGTCCTTTTATTTGGTTTGCTATTGTAATTTCGTGCTGGCTGCCCTGTTTGACTGATACTCTTTACCTGCTCTGATACTCTTCGACCTGTTTTGACCACTGTTCACCTTTATTCATCTCTGTTTATATTAACAAGGTAAATAGCCCAAAATTTATGTTTTACCAAAGGTAACTTTACAAATTTCTAACATATCTTCCCACTATTTCTGTTTTGGCAATTTGTGCCTCTAAAGTTTTCTTAGAGTTTCATCAGTCTCTGTGTATTTGTAGCCTGAATGGTGAATAGGTGCTTTACCTCGTGCTCAATGTAAAATAATTTCTCCAAGCTATCATAGAGAAATCGGCCTGTAGGAAGTGATTTCACTCCAAATGCACTTGATGATGGGCTAGCTTGATTACCAGCATACCTGTTCAATTTATCTATATAGTCAATGTGTTTCATTAACTTATCATCAATGATCAAAGGACTTGGTAGCCCTTTACTCTGCAAAACTGTGAATTTCTCCATGAAAGAATTGATTTCTACTTGCATGTCTTGGCACCTTCTCTCTAAATTCTACATTAAAGTTCTCTTGGTCATAACTCTTTTGATTTCCAAAATGGTGTCTGCCCTGTCTGAGATGCCAAGTACTTCTAACTGTTCTCTGTTTTTGGTATTCAAATAATTGATAAGCCTGTTGGCTTCTTCTGGATTTTTACCCAACTCTGCTCTTGTTTGTTGAATTTCTCCATGGGTTGTTTTTACTAAGTCTAGCTACTCATAGATTACTTGGATTGACGGCCATATTTCATTTATAGACTGAATGATATTAGCCCAAAGGATTTTCCTAATTTCTGTCAAGGGCTTATCAAAAGTGAGTTCTTGTTCTAAGTTTTTTACTTTATTTTCCAAGGCTTTAATCTCCTTCGTTTTTTCCACAATACTTATTTTGGAGATGTCATAATTCTTCTCTACCTTAGCCAATTTCTCTTTCACTTGTTTCAACTCTGTAACCTGCAATCTCAATTCCTCCATGGCCTTTATTAATTCTTCAGTGCTCATATTAGTACTACTACCTGGTGTTGTACCTACTGTTGATGTACCTGTTATTACCTCTGCTGTAACTACTGGGACATTTGGAGCTAATGTTGTTCCACTTGTGGAAGGGACTACAGTTGAGACTATGGGGATTAACTCAGGAGGCTGAGAGGTCGACTCTCCCTTCTTTTCCTTTAGTGCTTTTTCCAATGCCTGCTCAGTATCATTTAATCTTTCGTTAAGTTTTAGGAGCAGGTCCATCATATCTTCTTCCGATTTCTGTTGTATAACTTCTGCAGTTTGTGGATGTGTTAAAGGAGGCAGTTTCAGCTGTTTTCTTAAGGCAACAATGTCCTATTCCTTTTTCTTAATTAGTGCCTTTATGCCTTTAGCATCTTTGGGATCATGTCCCAATCCAATAATGATCTCTTCCAATGATTTGATCCTGTTATCTTTGGCCAGAGAAGAGGCTTTCTCCAAATGTAATTGAGTTGTTGTGTTGTCCAAGGAATTTTGCAATTTGTGGGCTAGCATTGCTTTGTCAGTAAGTGTGGAATAGAACATTTCCCCAGTCTACTTATGAAGTTCAATCTGGTCCATAGGATGAATATCTTTGGCCAGGACCTCCAAGTTTGTTCTAATATAGTCTGCTGCTAACTGGGGTTGCTGCACCTTTGGCTTAAAATAACTCATTATCATTTTACCTTCTTTAATGTCATAGGCTAACATTAATCTCTGTTGGTTTGTGGGGGCCATTTTTAGATATTGACCGTAAATTTGAAGTCTTATTGGGTCATTCCTAGCCTTTATCTCTGTGAAAGTCTTCTTAATGTCTGAGGCCTGTTTTCTTTGTGGCCTGGTGGAAGATACTTCTACACTGTGTTGTCTTTCTAGCTCCTGCTTTTGTGAGCTAGTTGAGGTTACTCCCAATGATGGAGTTTGTTGGATGGCTCTTTCTTCTCTCTGGTTGTCTATAGTTTCTTTAATTATGTCCTCTTCCGACAGAGGATTCATTCTTTATCTCTTTTCTCCTGGTTGTTCTGTTGGTCCACTGATAGGTGTGATGTTTTCTTTGTCCCTCTTTTTGTTTCTTTCCTCATTTACAGGAGTTTACAATGCTGGAATTTCTACTGCTTTAGTTTGGGCTGGAGGAATGTGCACTTGACTCTGTTCTCTAGACTTTGCAGGATAATCTGTCATTGTAGGCTGCTCTGTAGTGTCTATCTCTTTGCCCTTGGAAGTCCCTGTAGCTGATATGTGGGTTTCCTGTGTAGGTTGATGGGAAGTTACAGCAGAGGATGTACTAATTTCTGTTTGTTGAGGCAGCTTGAATATTACCTGTCCAAAAGAGTCCAGGTCAAGGGTTTTTTCAAGATCTTTCATAGCCATTTCCATCTTCTCTTGCTCACTAATCTCTTCTATTAAGGTCCCTTCTACCCATTCATCCTGATTTTCAAACTGTTCAATTTCTGGGATCCTATGATGTATATAAACTGACAACCTGTTCTTTGTTCTTCTGTCACATATGAAACTATTTGGGTCATATGGCACCCACCAAAAAATTTTCTTCAATCTAAGATGGTCTTCTAAAATCTTTTCAGCATCTTGCCATGCATCCCTAGAATCGGTGACATAAGGGCCTAACTGGTTTTTTATTCTTAACTGGACTTTATTCTTTGCACTATAAAAATGGACTAAGTCTACATTGATAATCTGTCTAAAATACTCTAGTGCAAACAATCTCATGGGCACATATTTAGGCAGCTTGAAAGGGCAAAGTTCACACCCATACATTCTGATTTCTGTGTGGTTTTGGTACAAGTACCAGTCACGTACCCTGTACTGCTTGGAAAGTTGGAGAATCTTTTTCATGTCACCAATGAGTCTAGGAGGGGGAAATCCTATCAACAGAGTGGATGCTGGATGTACAAACCAGTCAATGAATTCATTATAGATATAAGGAGACTCCAGAGTTTTATGAAAGATTGAGGTCCAAAAGATCACAAACCTTCGATTTCCTTTTGAGTCCAATTCCTGATAGGGAAAGGAAAGTTGTTTGGTTGATGCTATAACAAAAGATGGTATATAAAAGATGTGTATTTGAAAACTCCTTCCCTATCCAAACTCATGAATTGATCATGGATTTTATTGGAAATGAAAGTGGCATAGTCATACTTGGCAGCAAGGGGTTGTCCAGGAGTAAATATTGACAACAAAACTAGAGTAATATCATCAGCATATTCACTGGTATTAAATCCCATGATCACGGATATCATGTCAACAATAAGTCTACCAGTTTCAGTGAAAAAGGTCTGTAGATAAGGAGGTGGACCATTAGGTTGATAGTTTGGTAACATAAACATCTAAGCAATATGGGTTATCTTTGATTTGGGCAACTAAGGGGCTTTTTCAAGTAGATATCCTAGGGAAAGAGGATAAAGGGGCTGAGTGGAAAGGAACTGTAACATTTCATTAATGGACTTAGCAGTTATGGGAAAAAGAACAGTTTGGGATGGGGACATAACTGCTCTATGAACAGGGTCATAGTTGGCACAACATTGATGAATGATATCTGGGAAAACATGGACTGAGGGGTGGAAATACATGGGAAGATTGGGTTCCCATAGTCCAAAAAAGTCAGAATTGTTCAGATGACTATCTCTGATTTGGAAAAAGGTTTTAAGATGGTTACTGTCACCAAATAGGTCTTTTATCTGGAAATCTTTGTCGGCTAGGGGTAAATAATCTAAGTCTTTATGGGGTGCATTCATGGGTGTGACATTCAGAGCTATGGGAGTTTCCATATTTGGTTCTTGTGTATTCAAACTGGAGTTCAGACTTCTTGTGGAAAAATGTACTAAACGGTTTTTTGGGGTCTCTTTATGGCAGCTACAAACTGTTTTTAACTTGAATTTGGCTTTATCTGGCAGAATTCCCAATGGAAAACTGAAATTGCAGGGTTGCAGGGCAAAAATGGATAAATACCTGGATTAAGGAGGAAAACCATACAATGGCAGGTTGGTTGATAGGTTGTGAAGCTCCCGTTGTAGTCTTGTTGGTCAGGTGGCGGTTGGAAAGTTGGAACAGTGGATTGGACGTTAATTTGCATGGGAGCTGGATGCAGCACTTTACAGTGAAAATGATGTTTTATCATTGTTTTTAACGAAATTTAGGTTCACGTGACTTTTTTGGCATTTATTGGGCGGATGACGTCAGCGTGATGGGACGTTTTTTCATTACGCGGAGGGTGGTAAGCGGTTTACCCCACACCGCTTTTGGGGTCAAGTGGTATCGGGCCGGGGGCGAGCGAGCATATGGAGTGGGAGAAACGTGGCGAGGGTGCGCTGGAAAACCACTTGGTGATCCAAGTTAAAGCGCGGTCACCAGGGGGGTCGCGATATGATCGTTGACCATCGGATGAAAAGGCAGAGATCGAATGGTTAACAGGCGTTGGAGATGGCAGGGTTTTATTTGCGGCAGGCCCGACTGAATTAATGAGTTAATAAATCATATCGGGGTGAATGCGATTGGTCAGGGTAGGTTATTAATTAACCCAGATGGTTAATTAATCCCTTTGTGCGACGGGGAACTTTTATTATTTATGAATTTCTGATAAACTCGTTAATCCCATTTAACTATTGATTATGGTTGTATTCTACCGGGGGCGGTATATATAACGTTTGGGGATTTTTATATAGTTAAAATAATATGGGAAAAGGGTTATATGGTGCGGGAGGTATATATTTATATATGTTAATAGTTAATATGACTATGAAGTGTAAAGCGCTAAGTTAAAACATTTTGTGCATATATTTAAACTTAGGCTAAAGAGAAAAAAGGGGTTTTTTAGGTGACATGGTGCATTATTCCTAAGTAAAATAGGATTTTACTTAGGAAAACTTTATGAAATGAAAAGAATTATTTATGGATGATTTATGAGCACTTAGGCTTTTAAATCATTGGGATGAGGGTCCAGTCCCTCCAGAAGTCATAGAAATGCTCTGAGCCCCTTTGACTTTCAAAGACCTTAATGCTTAGGGGAAATTAGTGAAGTGTTTAGGGAAAATGTGAATGGAAGTTAGTTATTTAACCTTGCCTTGATTGAATTGCATCAAGTGTACTGTATGCCTTGCACATTGTGATAAAAGTAAAGATCAACACATTTAGAAACATTTTCATCACAAGTGTCATTCTTCAACATCATCTACCTACCCTACCTACTTTAACCTGACATTTTTTCTTCTTTTTTTTGGTGCACATAGACTGGCAAACCCTTATCAAATCATCCTTTTCTTTTACATGGCAATCCTACCTAAGTCTAAACTTATTACATCCAAGGGCTCATATTAAACTGTTGAGCTCCTTTATTTACTCTACCTACCTACTTATCTGCCAAGATTAAATAGTTTGGTCAGATTTTTATTCTCTATGTCTAAAACATGAAATTCAAATATGAACTAGCCAAGCTTAAGCTGCTTGACTATTCATCAATTGTGGCATAAGTTAACAAGTTGCACACAATTGCTTATTACAGAAAATGAAAAAGTAGTGGCATTTAGATTTGCACACTTTCCTGGTCTATTTTTGTTTGGGTTCATTTCTTTCACTTTTTTGACCATTTAATTCTTTTTACCCTTTGATTTTTCTTTTAGGGTATACCCTCTTTACATTTTTAAATTTTTTGATTTTTTGAAAATATGGAAAACCTTTACAACAAGAAAAGGTATGAACATATTACAAAGCTCATCAAGTCAATCATGACATATGACACCTATTAGTATAGGAGCATAACACTATGCATCTTATCCATCAATTCTTTCTTGTTCCAATTGTGTTTGCAAGGAATTAATTTTTTGCTAAAAAGAAATAGAAATAGTTTATATGTTTATTTCATTCTCTTGTATATTTACCCCTAGTTATTTTTGATGTAGTTGTTGTAGACTATCAACCTATTCAATGTGCCTCTTAGATTTATACGATTGATTATCAAATTGTTGCTTTAACCCTACAATTTCGTGTTTATGTTTCTTTTTTGCTTCCAATTTCAATAAGTTAAATTTCTCATTAAGATTTGAGCCTTGCCTTTGTAATTATTTTTCTAATATAATATTTTTCTCATCCAACTTAGCTTCCAACTTATTCATTTGAGTTCTTTTTCTTTTTCCAATTCATTAGCCAATCATTAACAGACCATGTGTTATAGCATCTTTTTCCACACTTGTCTTTAGATGCACTTGTTGGCCATGGTAACATCCCCTTATCCCTATACATACCTGACTTTTTCTTAAAATGTACTTTTTCAAATTCCATATGTGATATTCCCACATACAAAATGTGTATATATGTGGTTCCTCCCAAATCAACCCATGTATGACTTAAAATACATTAAAATATATATATAAAATATACACATTTTTCGGGGGGGTTTACGGGTTATACAAGGACCCACTTACTATAGCCTATTTCATAACCACCCAAAGAAATTGTTGGTGGTATGTATACACATCTTGGTGTTGGCATTATGGTTCTGGTATGATTATATGTTTCAGATGTTGTACTTGATGGCAACACCCATGGGCATGGCTCTCATTTGATGAAAATAAAGAAGTACGCAGGAGAACAGTTCAGGAGGTGCATACCCGCAGGTATACCGTGCAGGGACCGCGTCCAAATACGCGGGTTACCCATTCATGGGGTGCATACCCCAGTGCACACACTTCAAGATAGTAAAGCGCCCACTCGTGGGGTTTCTCATGGTATTTAGCCGACGGTTTTGTGTTATTATGCTGTCGGCCTATGGTATTAGTCCATGATTTAAGGAAGATCATGCGTATATAAAGCTAAGGAGATCATTTGTCTTGGGCATCTTTTGGTGTGTATTGAATATCTTAAGATCTGATATTGGGTTCTCGGTTTAAAAGCTTGATCTTTAGAAGAGAAGTTGGAAGCGAATCTGTGAAGGGTGATCTCTCGAGCGCAAGATCAGATCTGAGTATCTGACTTTATTTTGGCCCTAATCAGAGGTGCGCAAGTGATCAACAGTGACAGTGCGTGGGTACGCAGAGGAAACAAAGGGTCAGTGCGTGGATACGCAGGAGAGGCGAAGGGGCAGCGCGTGGGTATGTAGAGGTGACCAAGGTGAATTGCGTGGGTACGCAGCGCGACAGTGTTTTAGGAGCGTGCTTACTGTCTGAGTACGCGGCGCGACAGTCTTTCTGGGTGCGTACCTACTGTGATAGTATGCGGCGCGATAGTTCTTCTAGGTGCGTGCTTTCTGTGCAGTACGCGGCACGATAGTACATTTTGGTGCGTACTGTACACTGATCAGGCAAAGGAGCAGTGCGTGGCCACGCAGTACGACAGAAGTAAATCTACGGGTATACGCAGAGAAGCAGAGGGTGAAGTGCGTAGCGACGCAGGCCAGTAAGAAGAAAATTGCGTATCTGTGTTAAGACCTTCTGTTGGTTGAATTTTTCTTGTTGATAAGGTGTTCTGGGTTCAGTTCTGTTACTGTTGATCTGGTTATTACAGTTGACTGTATAATTTACATGTACTTGATGATCATTTGATGTATATGGATCCAGTTTGAAAATTTATGAAAAGTGGTCCTTGAAAAGAAGTAGGAGGTGTAGCTCCCTTCCAGGAGAGACTGGAAAACGAGAGAGAGTTGTAGCTCTCTGCAGGTTGCAACCTGCGTACTGTTAAGGTCTGCAAGTACAACCATTGTAAAAGGAGTTTCTAATTGAAAGAGATAGAGACATATTGCAGTAGGTGGTTTTCACCCACATTGGGTTTCCACCTTATATCTGGTGTTCTTTGATGTGACTGTCTGCTTTTCATATTCATGCTCATTATTTATGGTATTGGCATGCAAAAATAATTCAAAGTATAAATAAGAAAGATTTGGTAAAAGAATAAGATAATACTGATTCACCCCCCCCCTCTCAGTATTATTGTCAACACTTGGGTGGTGCACCATTCATAATGCTGGAAAAATTATCCTCGATCAGGGTTATTATCCCTTTACTTTTAAGTATTATCTCTCCTTATAGAAACCCTTATTTCCATTTTGTAGTGGTAAGCCTTTTTATCTCACACTATCAAAGGTTTTTTTGGATGAGTAGACCTTAAATGGACCAAGAAGGAAGGATACGAAGGATGATTTTGTTCAACGCATGCAATGAGGGTCAGGTGACCACATAACTACCTTTTTCATATACATCTTTATAAAGAAAGTCATGTTTCATTCCAATTCAATTGTTCATGCCACATTTGATTAATTATGCAATTATATTATTATTGAACTAACATGTCACATATCTGTGTATGCTTTGATATTGTTATTTAGCTCATTTTATTGCTACTTGTGTTGCAATTTTATACATCAGGAGTGACATGCAAGTGCCTAAACCTCTCTTTGTCAATTCAAAGCATATTGTATGAGTGTTTGTATTTTCTTTGATGTATGATTACTTCCACTCTATTCAACCTATCAATCCTAGCCTTATGGATTTTATCTCACAATTCCATGAATTTATTGTGAAGGTTCCAAGGGCTAATGCTTTTTCTTGAGAAACCTCCTAAGGTTTTCCAACAAGTTATTAGACTATATTGTGTTGTAATCGTTCTTCCAACAAAATATTTTAATTTTATTTTCTTTCATTTCCTTTTAACAACTTCTTTATTATCTATGATGAAGAAATAATATCTCAAAGGAATGATAGATTCCTACACAAGATCCAATTGATTTAAAGTGAGTGGATAGGTAATACTACCCTTTTCATAGCAAATGGAGTAATTTTAATAGAAGGTGAAATTGTTTTAGTTATTTCAATTGTAAAACCAAGAGTACTATGAGTTACAACAACTTGAATCTTAATTGTTTCATATTTTTTAATAATTTTATTTTTACAAGAGTCTAGTATTTCCTTATCTTTATTACTTGATTTCCATGAATTATCAGTTTGGTAGAAATACTATTTGTAATTGTATATGTTTTTGTATTTGTTAGGTGCTTGAATCTATCATTTTCTTAATGTTAGGTAGTGTCGAATAAACAAGCTCACTTTATTGTGAGTCATTCCTTAATGTTTCTTGTGATATATTAATACAAAAAAAAGGTGGATTTACCTTGTTTTGAATTTGTTGGATCATGTTTCTATTTTCTGGGTTAATTTTATTGTTGTATATTTTGGCTTGTGATTCAAATGATCTCTAATGTGATTTTAATGATACTCTGACTATTTTATTCTCCTGCAAATATATCTTTAATCTCTATTCCATTGACCTTGTCTCTTTCATCCAAGAAGGCTTGAGTTTGCTTTTTGTGAAAATTTTCAGACCTTTTATTGTTTACTGAATTTGATATGCAAAAAAAAAATCACCTCATTGAAATTATTATCTCCTTTGAAAATACTATCAGATGGAGCTTCTTCATGTACACAGGCTTTAGTGTACATGAATGATTTCATATGAGAATTAACTATATCACTTGGGTCATATTTATAACAACCAATGATATAAAGGAAAAACTTCTAAGATGTAGATCTCAATTTTAGCATGGTTTTGATATAATAAAGAATAAATTGCAACATTGATTGGGAAAGTGGGCCATAGATTTTTAGAATTCTCATTTAGAGACTTTGTTATCTTATTGAGTGCAATTTGATAGGTTATTTTTCTTAGAGAAATACGTTCTAGGATCTATGTTGATAATAAATGAGGTCCTATCTCACAACAAAATATTCTAAAGTATGAAAAATATTCATTGACAAACCAATCACTTAGTCCTTGAAAAGTGTACGTTATTTCTGAACTAATCCATAGAAGTGGTTTTCCAAATAGTAATTCATGTAAAGGTATCATGAAATAATCATAAATATTATAGAAACTATCCCTGTACATACTACTCCATATGATTGAGAAATACATATGAATAGTATCATATTTAACTAACCAATTCAATTTCATCAAGGGAAATAGTGAAATAACATAACAACATAAACAAAGTATATTGACATGTAAAATCTAGTTCCAAATCCTGAAGGGGTTTCTGGAGATTTCTTAATGGTTTGTAAAATTTTTGTAGATATAATTTGGGCCCAGTTGAATTTATTTGCATTCTTAGCCATTTGATGAAATAATGGAACCCACTCTAATTTGAAATGTTGTGGATAATATTCTCCAAATAGCCTACACATCACGATAATAGCCATGATATGTGTCCCTTTAAACATTTTAATAGGGTAAATTTTATTCATCTCGACCTTAAATTAATCAGGCTCATAACACCAATCTATGATTAGTTATGCTTACTGTACTTGTTCTTTCTTGAGAACATCTCGTTCAAAATATACTAAAATTCCTTATCTAGTGACAACTTACTAGAATATATTTTATATTTCTTGCTAATCTTTGGGACTAAACAAAATTATTATCAATTTAGCATCATTTACAAAAATACATGTTTTAACATTTGTGTGAGCTATAAACCAATGTACCATGTTGTAATATAAGAGTATGGTTGGCATGGATGCTATTTTATGAAGTTTTGATATTTTGATATCAAAATAATCATCAACATTGGCTTGGGTTTCTTCTTCAAAGTTGTCAGCTTCTAGACACTCATAAATTACTTCCCAACTTAATGATATCAATAATCAAGTCTTATATGTAGTATCGGTATAGAAATTCAAGTTGGGGTTATTCTCTTCATTGTATTATTTCTCCTCTTCCTTTGTTCTTTCTAGTTTTGTCTTAGGTGTTGTCTTAGGGGATTTAAATGGATTGGATTTTCCTTCTTCCCAATTATAACTATAACATTAATAATTAATTGAATAAAAGACCCTTTATTGTAATTTTCAAAATGGAAATTGATAAATAAATAAATGGATGCATAAAATACTTATCTGTGTGAATAAAAGTTGAAAAGCATGTTTGTTTGTGCAATTTCCAATGTCAACAACATCAACAAGTCCAAGCTTCAACTCAAAGTGATAGAGAATTATTTTACCAAGAAGTGGATGAGTCTCAAACTTTTTATATTTTCTTAGAGTTAAAGAATTGATTTCAATTGATTTGTATCAAATTCATTAAAGGTGAAAATTTAAATAATGATGGTACCTAGCTTAAATCGAAGTTTAGGGTTAAATCTAACTTTAATGATTGCATGCATGTCTTTTATGTTAATTACATATGGGATCCAATAATCCAAAGTAAAATAGATATAAAAGATTCATTATTTACTCTATACCAAGATGAGTCGTGTCAAACAAGATACACTTGGTATCTGGCATCTAGGAAGATTAAATAAGATACTTATTGGACTAGGCTTGGATGCAGATAAATTAAAAGTAAAAAACTAAAGGTGAATGCATGCAACATCCATACATCCAACATCCAAACATCTAGGGTTTCCAAATGTTAATCTTGAATCTAAATGTGTTTGAAACAAAACTTGAGGTTCATTAAAACAAAACTGTGTTTAAACTTTAAACCATGATTTAGCTAAAAAATAAATTGAGTTTAACATATGGATACAGACTAAAATGAGTTCCTTGTGAAATCATTCGAATATAGATGTGTTTATGACTTTGTACTCTTGAATGTATCTGGATGTGCTTAAGGTGTTGGGTATCCAAAGATCTAGGAATCTGAAACATATAAAGCATTTGCATTATGCTAAGTCCCAGGATCCAAATGTGTTTACTTTTTTGAACCACATGAAAAAATATAACATTATTTATTTTGAAAAGATGCATTTTATTATTTTTCCATTTAGTTCTTTGAAGAAAGTTCATCTAGGAATATGACATTTAGATATGAACAGTAGGAATTGAATAAGGGTTATACTAAATGTTGGATGTCACAAAAGTTTTAAACACTTGAGACATCTAGATTTGGATATCCATAATCAGATGAGTTTTGTAACCATATCAACCCCCCTATCTTTGGATCTGGATGAGATTATTTCAACCATCCATTGCCAATTCTATTAACAAGAGACTTAGAAATTAGAAACAAAAAACTTGTTGATTATATTTTGTTTGTATTTCCCTAATTAAAACTCATGAATCTAGAATTATTATATTTTATAAAATGAAAAGAAAATCTACATAAAGATAATAAAAACTTAGTAAAAGCAAAATGGTGAGTTTGAGCAGTGCTAGGGTTCTGAACTTTGATGCTGCAAATCTGGTCGTCACTAACACTAAGGACCCGAGAGATATCAGTAGAGGATGGAGAAGTAGTCGAGATTTGGCCCTATGTGAGCATAGTTTCAATGGCTCCAAGAGGTTGACCATCATGGGATATACTGGGAGAGTTGTATGTGCGGACATTTTAAGAAGTGCACGAGCATACTTGAGATGGAAGAAGAAACAATTTGACAAAGTTTTTGAGTCAAAAGTCTATAATCTCGTTAGGATTTGTCTGGTTGACATCGAAATATGGGCTAAGCTTGATGTTTTTCGTTGGAGGACAATTGAGGCATGGTGCTTTATGCCAAAATTATGCAACGGGGTCCTACATAGGCCCACAACCCCCTTATTCCTCGTTGAGTATGACAATGGGCTAGATCTAGGGTGGGAAGCCTCAATGAAGGGTTTCAAGTGAAAAAATTGATTGGTCATAAGGTTTTTCAACTAAAGCTAGAATTGAAGGGATTTTTCAAATATTTGTGTAAACCCTAGATGGGAGATCAGTTCATTTAGGGATATGGTATAGGGATCTAGTGCTTGATTTGAACTAAAGATTTAAAATAGGTTGGGTATCCTGATGAAGTTACAATGTATGATATATGCTAGTATATCTATGAAATATGCCTCCCAAGTGCAAGACTATGGCATCGATTGAAACTCCTCTATTATCCTCGATATGTGGTTGTGAGGAGGTTTTCCCAAGTCAAACCCCAAGGGACTAGGTACATTTAAGGATGCAGAGAAAAGAAAGGTCAAGCTGAAAAATAAATCTGATCCAAGCATCAATATCCCTGGACCTTACATTATGGAACAAATTGTTGGGAATCGTGATTTTCGTTAAACCAAAACCTGCAGGTGTTAGTCAACGATCACATCATCAGCGATAAGGATCCACAAGAGGTGGTTAGTCCATGTCGCAAAACACATTATCCAGTGTCCAACAATCTCCCTCCCAACACGAGTTGGGTGTGTATCGAACTCATGACCTATCCTCTGATACCACTTGTTTGAAATCACGATTGTCATTAAACCAAAACCCACAGGTGTTAGTGAAAGATTGCATCATCAGAGATAAGGATCCACAAGAGGCGATTAGTCCATGTTGTGAAACACATGAAGAGAGTTGGTTTATCCAATGTCCAACACAAATGACCCAAGTTTCAGCAATGGAAATAAATCATCCAGAAGTTACCAAATATTTCTCCACCCTCCAAGCTTGAGCAGTCATTTGCAGATTTAATAGTTTCTAGTGAAAATTGAAGGATCCACATCAATGAGTATGTACAAATTGGACTTCAGATTATGAAACTCATGTTCTCATGGGGTTCTTTTATGGTACAATTTGGTACATTGAAGGATTTGTGGGTTTCTTTAATTGACAACCCAAGGTTTTGGGGTAGCGTAGGCTTTTTTATAACCCCATGGTTTCTAGGGCTTGATGCCAATACAATGCTAGTTTTCAAAATGTCAGTTTGGGTCAGATTACAAAACCTTCCCCTTCCTTTCTAGCACCACCAAGTTTTAGAAGGAATTGGTAATGCTCTAGGGAAGTATGTAAAGATGGATCTGGACATACCTTCAAAGGGATTTTTTACCTTTGTTAGGAATAGTGTAGAGGTAGACCTTAGTAAAGGGTTACCAGATTATATGCACTTGATTCATAATGGTATTCAATTGACCCAGCCTTTAGACTTTGAAAATATGGCTTTTTGATGTCTTATTTGTCTTCAAACTAGACATTTACAAAACATGTGTCCACAAGCAAAGAAATATCCAAAAATAAATAATAAGCAACCCAAAAATCCAAACGTTAGCAGTTTCAAGAGTATTTCTTTAGATGAAGAGGAGGACAAAATAATGAAGAATCCTATGGATTCTCAGAAATCACAAGGAATATATGTGTGGCGGTGAGACTAAGAAAGAGCGAAAAATGATTCAAAGTCCACTAGCAGTGAAAGTAGTTGAAACCACAAGTCCTGTGCAGCAGATCGAGCAACATAATGAAAAAGATACCACTAAAAAAGAGATGGGAGGCATTGAATTATCCACACATCTAACAGTTTGGGCTTGGACAGAGAGGCCTCTTTGAAGGCAGAAGAGAATGTTGGAAATAATACTGAGAGGGGGGGTGAATCAGTATTATCAGATCAGTAAACTTTTTCATTTTCTTACTCAGATTCACATACGCGACTTCAGTTAAGGATATCCGCGTATATACGCGACTGTGTTAAAAGAAACTAGCGTACATTCAGTAACCTTTATCATTTAGTGAGTTTATCTTCAGTGAATGCATCAAAACATTATTAACCATATGAACAGTAAACAAAACAGATCATCACACATAAAGAGCACACATGAACACCATGATATAAGGTGGAAACCCAATGTGGGTGAAAACCACCTGCTGCAATTTGTTTCTATCTTCCTTTAATAAGAAACTTCTTTTACAATGTACTGGTGTAGTCCTTTACTAGTACGCAGGCTACTACCTGCAGAAGGCTACAACCTTCTTAGCTTTTGTACTAGCCATTCCATTTACTAGTATGTAGGCGCTGGCCTACTGAAGGCTCCAACCTTCTTTCGTTTTCCAGCTGCTCCTGGAAGGGAGCTACAACCCCCTTGGCTCTTGTACTGGCCAATATTTTTACCAGTACGTAGGTGCCGGCCTACAATCATCCAGGGACCGCGTTTCATACATTTTCATACTAGATCCATAAAACAATCGCCATCGCAATACAACTTGCATCATCAATCTCTGAATCACCCAATACTGAAACCCTGTCAACAACACAATCACTAAAACTCTGCAACAACAACCAGATCCAATAGCAACTTCAAATATCATACTTCATACTATATACGCTACTTGGACGAACCCAACCTGCGTGTATACGCGCTTTTACCAAAGACAACCTGCGTACAGATCTGCAAATTCTAACTCATAACTTTGCAGCTATCTCAGACATCAGCACATACCCAGATCATAACATTCATACAATAAACATGCGTCAATAGATCTAGTCTATCCATAATCAAACCATATAATGATAATCATTCCAAGCCTTAAGATTCCAATCCATCGTTC
>APFE030665889.1:30799-63836 GCA_000404065.3 Pinus taeda
CCTTGGATCACCTTCATTTTCGCCTTGCATACGTGCATTCAGGCCCAATAGTGGTTTTTCATGTTCCGGAGCAGGTCCTTATCTTTGTTGGCCTTAGCCAGCAGCTTCTCCAAATGAGCATTGACCTGGAGAAGCATAGCCTCTCGAGAGATAAAATCCTCCCATGGGATACCCTGTTGTTTTGACTGTTTAAATGCTGCTCCAAGGGGACAAAAACACAAGGGAGATGTTTAGGAAGGGAGACTTTTGAAGGGATTTAGGGAAAATACATATGAAAGGGGAATTTAGGGAAGCAATTATGAAACATATACCATCACATAATCATATTTTGTAGGGGTTTCATAGGAGGTAGGGTTTAGGGACTTTGATATTTTTGGTAAGGAGATTAGGTGAAAATGACAAGGGAGATGGTTGCGATGTGGGGAAAAATGGGAGTGGAAGGGATGACTTTGAGAACAGAAAAAAAAACCCTATCTTTACTTGTGCTTTGACATTTTTAAAGCAACTATACATGAACCTCTCATTTCAATTTGATGGCATTAAAACACATTTCCCATGCTCATTTTCCTTTATCAAGTAAAATACTTTGATAATCAGAGGCCTACCTGCAATATTGAAGAAGTTTGGGGTTGTTTGGCAGTTTACAGGCAATTTTTTGTGGATGAATTCCCAACAGGTCGCGCGCGCCCAACAGGTCGCGCCAGTGTATTTTCCCAACTGGTAAGACCCCCCTGACAGGTCGCGCGCTTTTGCAGGAGGCTTTTGGAGGCCTTCCCGGTGTTGGAATTGGGTGCAGGATAGCTCGTTGGAAATTTTTTTGAGTCTAATTTCCAACCCAACTGGAATTTTTCAATTTGAAGTTCAATTGCCCTGTCAAAAATCAAATCTCCCAAGACTGGTCAAAAAGTGCCAAATGAGGTTGCCTCAAGGAAGAGTGGTGTTGCAGTCAATTTTTGAATGCCTTCCTCAACTCCAAATTGAGCTCATGATAGCGCATTGGAAATATTTTGGTGTCTAGTTATCATTTTACCCATCAAGAAAATCATTTGGCCAACCCAGCTAGGAGAAAACTTGATTTTCCCAAGGTCACTTCAGAGGTGTCTTTGATTCTCCTGAGGCAACGATATTCTTGACATTTCTCTCAAACCATGACACCTGCGCAAAACGTGAAGGAGTTTTTTCTTCTTTGGCATGTTGTGGACAAAAAAATCTCTCAGTTTCCAAAAATTCATCTTTTATTTCTCTGGAACATTATTTGAGTGTGACTTGTCCCGATGTGTGAAACAAGGATTTTTGTCGAAATGGAGCGAAATGAAGGGGATAGGGGGCTTCTAAATTCTTGGGGAAATTTGTGGGAGTGGGGAGGGATGTTAGGAAGCAGGGAAAAGTGGAATATAAGAGATTGAGTGAGGGGAAGGGGTCTAAAAGGGTAAAACACAGGCCCAACCTAGAAAATTGCCAGGTTGTAGCTAGAAACTAGGGTTTGTGCAAAAATGAGGATTTTGGGGGATCTGAGTGTTGGGAAGTGCTTGATAAGGTACTTTAAGGATAGGGGAAGGTGTATGAACATCTGGCTACAAGTTTTTCCATTGATTTGACCGTTCAAGAGAAATTGCTTTCAAAACCAGAGGGAAATGAACCTTGCCTAGGCACAACTGAAGCATGAAAAAGATGTAAAATGACTCATTAGACACTGACATGATAATGACAACCCTATGAATGATGATAGACTCGACTGAATAGTAACATAGATTGGCATTTGGGCAACTTTGAAAAGAGTGAGAGCAAACCCTAGACCTAATGCCTAGTGACCAAATTTTGCTTGAAAACTCTTTGAAATGACAAAATTTGACCTTAACACTTCAAAATCACTTTGTAAGAGCACATTTGATCACTGGAGGAAGGCTGGAAAGACTGAAACTAACATGAACAACGAACAACGTTGTTTAAATAGGCAAAATATCTATAGCAAACAGATCTCAGATAGATCTGATGGAGTCACTGCTTCTAACCTAATTTGTACTGAAATAAATGCATAAAATATCTATTTAAGCTGTGCTGGAGGCAGCAGCATCAAAATTGAGTTTAAGTATGGGTCATTTCTTGTGATGCGCTGGCTATTTGGCCATAATTGCGCCTTGAATACTAAAACGATACCCATATGTGTCTTTGTACACTGTTTCTGCAAAAGATTGTCTTTGAATCCTTTTGTCGGTATCGTTTAGGCGGTTCCATAGATTTAAAAAATAATTTTTTCCTTTTTAGATTGTGGAGGTGGCTGTCCCTTCAGTTTGATGAGTTGCCCTTCAAATCCAGAAGGATTTAGGCTGCTGAGGTTCAGGCGGTGCTGAGGGGACTTTGTCGAAATTCACCAAACGCTTTCATTTTTATTGGATCCAATCATCTCAGCTACACCACAGAACTGGCCGCCTGCATTAACAGAGAAAAACAAGAATACTAGACAGCTTCTTGTATTTCCTCCTCAAAAGAACCCTTACTGACTCCAAGCTGCTTGTATGGATCCCATACATTGACACGAGGAAATACTGGAGGATCACCAACACGACCACCAACCGAAGCATCCATTGCACACCGTGGCTCAAGCCGACGTAGCAAAAACTCATTCCTCGATTTTTCATGGCACCTTTGCCACCCAATTTTAAGTGGTCCAAAGAACCTCGGAACTCTGTAACCCCCTGCAGCCTTCTTTGTTTAAACTAGTACGCCTATATTGAGAACTGTACACTCTTGACATATTGCCAGTGTATCAGTCATCTCTAGTATACTCCATAATATGGTGATTTGTGTCTACTTGATTCCCTGAAAAACACATATATCATTCATAAGCACTAGTTTCGATTCTGGCACCTTAAGAAGCCCTTTAATTCTTTGGTGGCATTCATTGCCAACTAAAATCTTTTGAACCTACAAATATGGAAATCCATGTATATCTATTGGATATAAATTCCATAATAATTGTGTGACACTGTCGAAGTCACAAAGAGTAATTTCTTGTCCATCTGTTGCAATATCACACCAGCTGCAACTTCAAGCTTTGCGAAAATGTCCGCAACCTAGGCTAGTCAATCCATGATGCACCGACCACTTTGGCCATGAATGCATATCTGTCTGCTGCTTCGTCAATCAGCTTTTGGGTTGGCCTTCCAGCACCATGGCCATATTTGGTATCAATTCGGCCAATAATGGGGTTGGTCTATGGACTATTCTCCAAGCTCTTACATAGAACATATTGCATCCTTGCTAGGAGCTTCAAAGAGTGGAGTGGCACAACACGGTTGTCATGATCTGTTGTCACAGGATACTGTAAATTCTGTCCCAATTTGTCCCATGGTGTATTTACATTATGCAATGGTGAGTATTTAATCAGCCAATGAAATTCGTCTTCCTTATCTGAAGAGCCATAATCAATAGTCCACGCATGGCCAATAGTAAATTTATGAAAACGCAACATGTCCATAACATCCACATGAGCCAGTGTACAACCAAATAATACTGCCATCTGATATCTGACCCAGAAATTCTTATCAGGATCGGTTCCAACAAATTGTGCAACTTGCTCCAAACTCAACCCTTCATTACCAGCTTTCTCAATGGCATCCAAGGCTATCTCAAACCATTCAGGCTCAAAGATATCGGGCTGATCTCCCAAAGGTGTATCCTGAATCATTTGATTCAAAAACCACTACGGCAGTACCACAATGACCAAAGCGGTTATTACAGAACTATACTATTCCATCTGCCTCTCTGGTCCCATTAGTAGAGATATCTACAAAAGAACCGAGGTTATACAAATACAATTTTGGTCTTTGCAAGGAAAAATGTGACCCATGCCTTGTCTTTCTTTGCTCGTGCTTTTACATGATCACTTTATGCCAGAGTCTTCCTTCTGTGCTTCATTGAAAATTCTTCATTGGAATTGGCTTCCTCCAGTTGTAAATATCTACTTCATGCTCGTGTCTTCCTTCTGTGCTTCCTCCATTGAAAATTCTTCATCGAAAGAGGCTTCCTCTAGTTGTAAAAAACCATCTATATTTTGTGGTCCATTAATGTTATTTCTTACATGGAAATTCAAATTTGCATCACTATGGATTGAAGATCTCTGATTAATTCCTGCCAACAGATTTGATGAGACCACCGAATAGCACGAACCACCATATAGCCCATGACTTCCAGTGACTAGCGTAGTTAGTTTAGATTTCCCATCCTGACATACATCATATAAACAAGACAAGTTCGAACTTGACAAAACAGTGGGTACAATTCCCAATAACGACCCACTCTGCTGAGATGGTACACTGAAGCATATGTTGTTCTGATTACCTAATGTGCCAGATATTACCCCAGAGCAATGATTATAAAGAGATTCTTGTTCTCCCAGATTATGTAGAGCTTCCAAATGGGCATACAAGCTTTCTGTTTCATTCGGATGCTTGTTCAAAGCTGGAAAGCTTGACTTGAAAGATGTCTGGCAGCTTTCACCTTCAAATCCTCTCCAAGGTGATGAAAATCTTTAGCTGGTTAAAAGTTGCATAGCATGGGAATCTTCTTTCTCATCTGCAGGGCCTGATTTAGGAATCAATGTGCTCAGCAAGCCAGGAAGAATTGGAGATATTGCAGATGAGATTGAGGGCCCTCCACTTACAAGATAACCCTGACCAGAGGAGTGAAAATCTATCACTGGAATGTGCACAATGGGGTCCAAG
Organism: Pinus taeda; assembly: GCA_000404065.3. Taxonomy (NCBI): domain Eukaryota; kingdom Viridiplantae; phylum Streptophyta; class Pinopsida; order Pinales; family Pinaceae; genus Pinus; species Pinus taeda. The sequence goes on from APFE030665889.1 coordinate 35,524, forward strand.
AAAAAGGGAGTGAAACTTGATATCTGCTGTGGAGTGGGCACAGTTACAAATGATGAAACAGGTAATGGGATTGGAGAGGAACTGACATTATGCAGATCTAGTGGCAGGGGAGGAATAAATGCAGAAGAGGATCCAATAGATAAGTACGAAGTTGGAGGGGGTAAGCTAATAGCTTCAGTTGGTAATGATGGCAAAAATTGGGGAGTTATTGTATATTGTAAAGAGGATGCCTGCAGAGGACATGGGCAATAGTATGGTGAAAATATGGAAGTGCCTAAAATTGGCACATGAGATGAAGCTGGCAGGTGAAATGCAAATGGATTGAAAGAAGCTTCTCCAATGGGAAGAGATTGTTGAGAAGGTAATCAATTTACAGAACTAATAGGCAAATGAAGATACCGCTGTGGCAGAGGAGTGATATGCTCCCTACCATGCCCATTTCCAGAGATATCATTTGTCCAACTCTGCTCAAGTAGTTCACCTTCTTCTAATTCAATTTGATTGCTGAATCTTTCCTCCATCAGTCAAACCAAATAAAGCATTTATCATCTCACACTAACTGAACATATAGATGAACGTGTCTCCTCTTCATGGGTTCCAAGACCTTTTACATGTAGCTTTCAATTGACCATTTACTTATGGATGGCTTAATCCGGATCATATCTGATGGTTTGGCAAGGTAGCCATAAATTGTCCACTTTCCGTCATCTTCTACAATGCCTTTTCTGTTCAATTGTTCCATATCTTGGTCTCACTCTATCCCAGTCCTCTCTTTCTCTATCTCTGTCTCTATCTATGATCCTGTCCCTAAAGTGATTTTCTCGAGCAAATGTGGCCCTTGATGACTTACTCTTTACTTCATTCACTCGTACAGTCCTCCCACCAATTTCCTTTCCATCCATGTCATTGCTTGCTTTAACTGCAGCTCTGGGATTAGTAAAAGTGACAAATCCATAGCATTTACCCCCAAACTCTCGGTCATTCACAATCATCAGGCTCTCCCCATAGAATTTATCACAATCCAGACAGTAATGATCATAAACAATAAAGCTTGAAAATTAGGTCTGCTGCCCAAGTTTTCCTGAAAGGTTTACTTTCATCAAGAGAAAGGCATGTTCCTCTAGTTGACAACACTTCCAATGCCTTAGCTAGAACTTATTGGATGCCCTGATCTTTCTGTGTCTGTTTTTCAATTTCCCTCATCAAGTGAAGGCCTTTTTCCATTATCACTTTTTGTGCATTAGTGCTTCTTTCAATAGACACAAAAAAGGCACAAAGTGCAACATAGGCAAGTGCAATGTCCTGAGATTTACAAGCTTGAACTGCCATACCAAGAAGAGATGAACTCCATTCAACTACAGAGTCGATCACATGCAAACTTTTCTCCTCCAAAAGAAGTTGAGTTATCAAAGCCCCATGCCATTTCACAGTTCTCTCAAGTGCCATTATAGCAGTCATAAGAGCATGTCCATCCCTGTCTAGCTCTGCAATCTTCGAATCTATTAGAAGATGATGTTGACGCCCAACTAGCAAGTGCCCATGCTGCCAATGGCACTGCAACATGTCTACTTTGCAAGTCATCCCAGAGTCCAGGATATTCAAAGTTTTCATTTGAAGCAACCTTCCTTTTAGCATTCATAGTATCAGAAACATAGGCATTACCTCCTTTTCCAGATAAATTTCTAATAGCACTATAGTATTGCAGTTTTTTATTTGAGAAATAACTTTGGGAAGCATGTAAATGTGGTAACATCAAGATATTTGAATGTTCTGGAATAAAAAAATATGGCCCAAAGATATCCTTTAATCCCAATAATCCAATAACAGCTGTGTCTCCAAGTACTCTAATTCCAATACCACGCATCCCTTTCCCGCTATCATCATCATCATCACTGTCATGTGACTCATCTAATTCTAGCCGGCCCTCCTCAATGACCTAAAGAGCTTCAGCTATGTCCCTTAAGTCTGCGCATGGAGGAAGCCTTGGCCTAAATACTTTCATATTTGGATTATCACAACTGGACGTAATAATATCCATGATGGCAGCAACAAGCATGCAGTGCCTTTATCCTCTTTTGCTGCACAGTGCTACCACCCTTGACTTCCTTGGACTTTGATGAGGCGCTGATCCCTTTTGTGGATGCAGCCTTACTAAGGCCAATGAGTTTAGTCAATAGTAGTGTCAGCCATGCTTGAGCAATGGTAATAGTGCCTGGTCCATGGTCCTCAAGAATACATGCAATGACTTTTGTGCCTGAGGATTTTGTACCCTCCTTGCCGCAGTAGCAAATATGGAACATTGCGGCAAGCAAAGCATGACATATTTGGCCTGTAAACATGTCGATCATGAAAGATGAATAACCTGCTGTAGCAGGAGGCTAACAGTGGCTCCACTTGGGGATGGCTTTTACTTGCGAAAAGTCAAGAACAAAAGGTCAGAATGCCTTAATCTTTAATTATTGTTGTTCTCTACAAAATTCCCTTTGCCGACAACCTTATTAATCCTACCTACCTATTCTTATCAGCACTTACTTTGCTGTTAGGTGAAATCAAATAACCAGTGCAGACACTTAAGCAACTGTAGAAAGAGATGAACTGGCTGAATGATTGTTAATGAAATTGGAAGCACTATTCGGTCATGTGCCCCCATAATCAAACTTGTGGCATAGAAAGGTTGTTGCTGATGTATTTGGTCGTCACAGAGAAAGCATGCTAAAGAACTTGAGTTAAGAAGAAGTTCCATGTAGTCTGCTATAGGATCAATAAAAACATCATGTGGGATAGTTTCTTCTGGGCCTCCTTGGTCGGATGGAACAACTGCATCCTCGGTAATAAGCCCTGCAACTAATTCTTTAGTCTTTGCCTTGAAAACATAATTATCCTCAATCTTTGCCTTGAAAACATAATTATCCTCAATCTGTAAGTCAGAAGGTAGTACCATTTCCTCATGACTTGGGGAAGGAAGATTTTGGAAAAATTCTTTAGGATCGCGAAAATTACATGACTGAATTTGAGATTGCAAGAGCTCAATTTCATTTTCATATCTTTCAACAACTAAATCAAGAAAAAGGTTATGCGGGCGTCCAGCTATTTTTAACAACACCAATCTGAAAAATTCTTCATCAAGCTGAAGTTCTGATAACCTCTCCCTGAATTCATCTAAAGTTCTATCAAATGAAAGATCTTCCACAAACCCGGTCATCCTGTCTTACTGTTTAATGCTTTGGAATATGGACTATTTGGTTGTAGAATTGGTTCGTTCCTCAGTGGAGTCTTAATTGAAAATGAAGTGGAGTCGCCAGGTGGATGCCTTAACTTTGAAGTTCCTGATCTCTGTCCACCATCAAAGATCAGAACTAAACATGAAAAAGTTCTGAAGACAAGAAGCACTTTCTCTAGAAAACGGGCTTTACAATGATGAACAAAATGATTCAGGTCCACAGTGGAGTCGCCATTATGTTATCGCTCAGGTTGTCCCTTGGCTCCTTAAGGGATACAGCCGAGGTAACCACAGACCAAGCTTTGGACTGCCGATCCTAGCCTACCAGCAGTCAGAGAGGGCTCTCTCTTTGGGATTTAGCTTTGTTTAGGGAATGATTTCTGGCTAGATATGATGCACATGGGTTTTTGCTTGAGTTTGGCGGGATGGATGATCTATTCAGGCAGCGTTGGCATGCGAAGCGTAAGAAGTTTAGAGCATTGGGCATGGAGTCAAGGATTAAGGACTGCTGGTGTGTTTTCTTTGGCAAAGAAGGAACTACAGAGCATAATAGTTAAACAAGGAATAATATCAGGCTTGAATGAGGATGAAATGGATGTCAGGGAATGAAAGACAGCTAAGTTTCTTTCATTCTGCTAACAGAGGGAAGGTGAGTGAACATTATATAGGAGCAATCAAGATTTCCTAAACGATATTCATATATGAAGTAAACTAGTGTAAATATGAGCCAAGAGGTATTCATATTCATAAGCTAATTTAGAAGGAAAACATAGAGAAATAACAGGAATTGAGGACACAACACGGCTATGTGACATCTGAGCTATTCTTTCTTCCTGCAATTTTAGATCATGACACAGATATGATATAGCAAACATAGCAACTATACAAAGAGATGAGAAAAACTTATTAGTCCATGAAGAAGCACAAGAATCCTATAATCATATTCTTCAGCCATCGAATCCACATTAAACAGTCCAAACACAAGGTATTCCAGCAATCTCTGTTCATTAAATCTCTCAGAGCATACAGTGCAAGACTCAAATGAGATTATCGATCAACCACTCTCCACCCTTTGAACAATGAACAACGTTGTTTAAATAGGCAAAATATCTATAACAAACAGATCTCAAATAGATCTGATGGAGTCACTGCTTCTAACCTAATTTGTACTGAAATAAATGCATAAAATATCTATTTCAGCTGTGCTGGAGGCAGCAGCATCAAAATTGAGTTTAAGTATGGGTCATTTCTTGTGATGCGCTGGCTATTTGGCCATAATTGCGCCTTGAATACTAAAACGATACCCATATGTGTCTCTGTACACTGTTTCTGCAAAAGATGGGCTTTGAATCCTTTTGTCGGTATCGTTTAGGTGGTTCCATAGATTTAAAAAATAATTTTTGCCTTTTTAGATTGTGGCGGTGGCTGTCCCTTCAGTTTGATGAGTTGCCCTTCAAATCCAGAAGGATTTAGGCTCCTGAGGTTCAGGCGGTGCTGAGGGGACTTTTTCAAAATTCACCAAACACTTTCATTTTTATTGGATCCAATCATGTCAGCTAGACCACAGAACTAGCCGCTTGCATTAACAGAGAAAAACAAGAATACTGGACAGCTTCCTATATTTCCTCCTCAGAAGCATCCTTACTGACTCCAAGCCGCTTGTATGGATCCCATACATTGACACAAGGAAATACTGCAGGATGACCAACACGACCACCAACCGAAGCATCCATTGCACACAGTGGCTCAAGCCGACGTAGCAAAAACTCATTCCTCAATTTCTCATGGCACCTTTGCCACCCAATTTTAAGTGGTCCAAAGAACCTCGGAACTCTGTAACCCCCTGCAGCCTTCTTTGTTTAAACTAGTACGCCTATATTGAGAACTGTACACTCTTGACATATTGCCAGTGTATCAGTCATCTCGAGTATACTCCATAATATGGTGATTTGTGTCTACTTGATTCCCTGAAAAACACATATATCATTCATAAGCACTAGTTTCGATTCTGGCACCTTAAGAAGCCCTTTAATTCTTTGGTGGCATTCATTTCCAACTAAAATCTTTTGAACCTACAAATATGGAAATCCATGTATATCTATTGGATATAAATTCCATAATAATTGTGTGACACTGTCGAAGTCACAAAGAGTAATTTCTTTTCCATCTGTTGCAATATCACACAAGCTGCAACTTCAAGCTTTGCCAAAATGTCTGCAACCTAGGCTAGTGAATCCATGATGCACCGACTACTTTGGGCATGAATGCATATCTGTCTGTTGCTTCGTCAATCAGCTTTTGGGTTGGCCTTCCTGCACCATGGCCAGATTTGGTATCAATTCGGCCAATAATGGGGTTGGTCTATGGACTATTCTCCATGCTCTTACATAGAACATATTGCATCCTTGTTAGGAGCTTCAAAGAGTGGAGTGGCACAACACGGTCGTCATGATCTGTTGTCACAGGATACTGTAAATTCTGTCCCAATTTGTCCCATGGTGTCTTTACATTATGCAATGGTGAGTATTTAATCAGCCAATGAAATTCGTCTTCCTTATCTAAAGAGCCATAATCAGTATTCCACGCATGGCCAATAGTAAATTTATGAAAACGCAACATGTCCATAACATCCACATGAGCCAGTGTGCAACCAAATACTATTGCCATCCGATATCTGACCTAGAAATTCTTATCAGGATCAATTCCAACAGATTATGCAACTTTCTCCAAACTCAACCCTTCATTACCAGCTTTCTCAATGGCATCCAAGGCTGTCTCAAACCATTCAGGCTCAAAGATATCAGGCTGATCTCCCAAAGGTGTATCCTGAATCATTTGCTTCAAAAACCACTACGGTAGTACCACAATGACCAAAGCGGTTATTACAGAACTATACTATTCCATCTGCCTCTCTGGTCCCATTAGTACAAATATCTACAAAATAACTGAGGTTATTTGTTACAAATACAATTTTGGTCTTTGCAAGGAAAAATGTGACCCATGCCTTGTCTTTCTTTGCTCGTGCTTTTACATGATCACTTTATGCCAGAGTCTTCCTTCTGTGCTTCATTGAAAATTCTTCATTGGAAGTGGCTTCCTCCAGTTGTAAATATCTACTTCATGCTCGTGTCTTCCTTCTGTGCTTCCTCCATTGAAAATTCTTCATCAAAAGAGGCTTCCTCTAGTTGTAAAAAACCATCTGTATTTTGTGGTCGATTAATGTTATTTCTTACATGGAAATTCAAATTTGCATCACTATGGATTGAAGATCTCTGATTAATTCCTGCCAACAGATTTGATGAGACCACCAGAAAGCACGAACCACCATAGAGCCCACGACTTCCAGTGACTAGCGTAGTTAGTTTAGATTTCCCATCCTGACATACATCATATAAACAGGACAAGTTCGAACTTGACAAAATAGTGGGTACAATTCCCAATAACGACCCACTCTGCTGAGATGGTACACTGAAGCATATGTTGTTCTGATTACCTAATGTGCCAGATATTACCCCAGAGCAATGATTATAAAGACATTCTTGTTCTCCCATATTACGTAGAGCTTCCAAATGGGCATACAATCTTTCTGTTTCATTCTGATGCTTGCTCAAAGCAGGAAAGCTTGACTTGAAAGATGTCTGGCAGCTTTCACCTTCGGATCCTCTCCAAGGTGATGAAAATCTTAAGCTGGTTAAAATTTGCATAGCATGGGAATCTTTTTTCTCATCTGCAGGGCCTGATTTAGGAATCAATGTGCTCAGCAAGCCAGGAAGAATTGGAGATATTGCAGATGAGATTGAGGGCCCTCCACTTACAAGATAACCCTAACCAGAGGAGTGAAAATCTATCACTGGAATGTGCACAATGGGGTCCGAGAAAAAGGGAGTGAAACTTGATATCTGCTATGGAGTGGGCACAGTTACAAATGATGAAACAGGTAATGGGATTGGAGAGAAACTGACATTATGCAGATCTAGTGGCAGGGGAGGAATAAATGCAGAAGAGGATCCAACAGATAAGTACGAAGTTGGAGGGGTTAAGCTAACAGCTTTAGTTGGTAATGATGGCAGAAATGGGGGAGTTATTGTGTATTGTAAAGAGGATGCCTGCAGAGGACATGGGCAATAGTATGGTGAAAATATGGAAGTGCCTAAAATTGGCACATGAGATGAAGCTGGCAGGTGAAATGCAAATGGATTGAAAGAAGCTTCTCCAATGGGAAGAGATTGTTGAGAAGGTAATCAATTTACAGAGCTAACAGGGAAATGAAGATACCGTTGTGGCAGAGGAGTGATATGCTCCCTACCATGCCCATTTCTAGAGATATCATTTGTCCAACTCTACTCAAGTAGTTCACCTTATTCTAATTCAATTTGATTGTTGAATCTTTCCTCCATCGGTCAAACCAAATAAAGCATTTATCATGTCACACTAACTGAACATATAGATGAACTTGTGTCTCCTCTTCATGGGTTCCAAGACCTTTTTCATGTAGCTTTCAATTGACCATTTACTTATGGATGGCTTAATCCAGATCATATCTGATGGTTTGGCAAGGTGGCCATAAATTGTCCGCTTTCCATCATCTTCTACAAGGCCCTTTCTGTTCAATTGTTCCATATCCTGGTCTCACTCTATCCTAGTCCTCTCTTTCTCTATCTCTGTCTCTATCTCTGATCCTGTCCCTAAAGTGATTTTCTCGAGCAAATGTGGCCCTTGATGACTTACTCTTTACTTCATTCACTCTTACAGTCCTCCCACCAATTGCCTTTCCATCCATGTCATTGCTTGCTTTAACTGCAGCTCTGGGATTAGTAAAAGTGACAAATCCATAGCATTTACCCCCAAACTCTCGGTCATTCACAATCATCAGGCTCTCCGCATAGAATTTATCACAATCCAGATAGTAATGATCATAAACAATAAAGCTTGAAAATTAGGTCTGCTGTCCAAGTTTTCATGAAAGGTTTACTTTCATCAAGAGAAAGGCATGTTCCTCTAGTTGACATCACTTCCAATGCCTTAGCTAGAACTTCTTGGATGCCCTGATCTTTCTGTGTCTGTTTTGCAATTTCCCTCATCAAGTGAAGGCGTTTTTCCATTATCACTTTTTGTGCATTAGTGCTTCTTTCAATAGACACAAAAAAGGCACAAAGTGCAACATAGGCAAGTGGGATGTCCTGAGATTTACAAGCTTGAACTGCCATACCAAGAAGAGATGAACTCCATTCAGCTACAGAGTCGATCACAGGCAAACTTTTGTCCTCCAAAAGAAGTTGAGTTATCAAAGCCCCATGCCATTTCACAGTTTGCTCAGGTGCCATTATAGCAATCATAACAGCATGTCCATCCCTGTCTAGCTCTGCAATCTTCGATCTATTAGAAGATGATGCTGATGCCCAACTAGCAAGTGCCCATGCTGCCAATGGCACTACAACATGTCTACTTCGCAAGTCATCCCAGAGTCCAGGATATTCAAAGTTTTCATTTGAAGAAACTTGCCTTTTAGCGTTCATAGTATCATAAACATAGGCATTGCCTCCTTTTCCAGATAAATTTCTAATAGCACTATAGTATTGCAGGTTGTTATTTGAGAAATAACTTTGGGCAACATGTAAATGTGGTAACATCAAGATATTTGAATGTTCTGGAATCAAAAAATCTGGCCCAAAGATATCCTTTAATCCCAATAATCCAATAACAGCTGTGTCTCCAAGTACTCTAATTCCAATACCACGCATCCCTTTCCCGCTGTCATCATCATCATCATCATCATTGTCATGTGACTCATCTAATTCTAGCCCGCCCTCCTCAATGACCTGAAGAGCTTCAGCTATGTCCCTTAAGTCTGCGCATGGAGGAAGCCTTGGCCTGAATACTTTCATATTGGGATTATCACAACTGGACGTAATAATATCCATGATGGCAGCAACAAGCATGCTTTTGCCTTTTAAAACTTCCCCACTATCATGCAGTGCCTTTATCCTCTTTTGCTGCACAGTGCTACCACCCTTGACTTCCTTGGACTTTGATGAGGTGCTGATCCCTTTTGTGGATGTAGCCTTACTAAGGCCAATGAGATCAGTCAATAGTAGTGTCAGCCATGCTTGTGAAATGGTAATAGTGCCTGGTCCATGGTCCTCAAGAATACATGCAATGACTTTTGTGCCTGAGGATTTTGTGCCCTCCTTGCCTCAGTAGCAAATATGGAACATTGCAGCAAGCAAAGCATGACATATTTGGCCTGTAAACATGTCGATCATGAAAGATGAATAACCTGCTACAGCAGGAGGCTAACAGTGGCTCCACTTGGGGATGGCTTTTCCTTGCGAAAAATCAAGAACAACAGGTTACAATGCCTTAATCTTTAATTGTTGTTGTTCTCTGCAAAATTCCCTTTGTCGGCTGCCTTATTAATCCTACCTACCTATTCTAATCACCACTTACTTTGCTGTTAGGTGAAATCAAATAACCAGTACAGCCACTTAAGCAACTGTAGAAAGAGATGAACTGGCTGAATGATTGTTAATGAAATTGGAAGCACTATTCGGTCATGTGCCCCGATAATCAAACTTGTGGCATAAAAAGGCCGCTGCTGATGTATTTGGTCCTCACAGAGAAAGCATGCTAAAGAACTTGAGTTAAGAAGAAGTTCCATGTAGTCTGCTATAGGATCAATAAAAACATCATGTGGGATAGTTTCTTCTAGGCCTCCTTGGTCGGATGGAACAACTGCATCCTCGGTAATAAGCCCTGCAACTAATTCTTCAGTCTTTTCCTTGAAAACATAATTATCCTCAATCTTTGCCTTGAAAACATAATTATCCTCAATCTGTAAGTCAGAAGGTAGTACCATTTCCTCATGACCTGGGGAAGGAAGATTTTGGAAAAATTCTTTAGGATCGTGAAAATTACATGACTGAATTTGAGACTGCAAGAGTTCAATTTCATTTTCATATCTTTCAACAACTAAATCAAGAAAAAGTTTATACGGGCATCCAGCTATTTTTAACAACACCAATCTGAAAAATTCTTCATCAAGCTGAAGTTCTGATAACCTCTCCCTGAATTCATCTAAAGCTCTATCAAATGAAAGATCTTCCACGAACCCGGTCATCCTGTCTTACTGTTTAATGCTTTGGAATATGGACTATTTGGTTGTAGAATTGGTTCGTTCCTCAGTGGAGTCTTAATTGAAAATGAAGTGGAGTCGCCAGGTGGATGCCTTAACTTTGAAGTGCCTGATCTCTATCCACCATCAAAGATCAGAACTAAACATGAAAAAGTTCTGAAGACAAGGAGCACCTTCTCTAGAAAACGGGGTTTACAATGATGGAAAAAATGATTCAGGTCCCCAGTGGAGTCGCCATTATGTTATCGCTCAGGTTGTCCCTTGGCTCCTTGAGGGATACGTCCGAGGTAACCACAGACCAAGCTTTGGACTGCCGATCCTAGCCTACCGGCAGTCAGAGAGGGCTCTCTCTTTGGGATTTAGCTTTGTTTAGGGAATGATTTCAAGCTAGATATGATGCACATGGGTTTTTGCTTGAGTTTGGCGGGATGGATGATCTATTCAGGCAGATTTGGCATGTGAAGCGTAAGAAGTTTAGAGCATTGGGCATGGAGTCAAGGATTAAGGGCTGCTGGTGTGTTTTCTTTGGCAAAGAAGGAACTACATAGCATAATAGTTAAACAAGGAATAATATCAGGCTTGAATGAGGATGAAATGGATGTCAGGGAACAAAAGACAGCTAAGTTGCTTTCATTATGCTAACAGAGGGAAAGTGAGTGAACATTATATAGGAGCAATCAAGATTTCCTAAACGATATTCATATATGAAGGAAACTAGTGTAAATATGAGCCAAGAGGTATTCATATTCATAAGCTAATTTAGAAGGAAAACATAGAGAAATAACAGGAATTGAGGATAGAGCACGCTATGTGACATCTGAGCTATTCTTTCTTCCTGCAATTTTAGATCATGACACATATATGATATAGCAAACATAGCAACTGTACAAAGAGATGAGAAAAACTTATTAGTCCATGAAGAAGCACAAGAATCCTATAATCATATTCTTCAGCCATCGAATCCACATTAAACAGTCCAAACACAAGGTATTCCAGCAATCTCTGTTCATTAAATCTCTTAGAGCATACAGTGCAAGTCTCAAATGAGATTATCGATCAACCACTCTCCACCCTTTGAACAACGAACAATGTTGTTTAAATAGGCAAAATATCTATAACAAACAGATCTCAGATAGATCTGATGGAGTCACTGCTTCTAACCTAATTTGTACTGAAATAAATGCATAAAATATCTATTTAAGCTGCGCTGGAGGCAGCAACATCAAAATTGAGTTTAAGTATGGGTCATTTCTTGTGATGCGCTGGCTATTTGGCAATAATTGCGCCTTGAATACTAAAACGATACCCATATGTGTCTCTGTACACTGTTTCTACAAAAAATGGGCTTTGAATCCTTTTGTCGGTGTTGTTTAGGCGGTTCCATAGATTTAAAAAATAATTTTTGCCTTTTTAGATTGTGGCGGTGGTTGTCCCTTCAGTTTGATGAGTTTCCCTTCAAATCTGGAAGGATTTAGGCTGCTAAGGTTCAGGCGGTGCTGAGGGGACTTTGTCGAAATTCACCAAACGCTTTCATTTTTATTGGATCCAATCATCTCAGCTACACCACAGAACTGGCCGCTTGCATTAACAGAGGAAAACAAGAATACTGAACAGCTTCCTGTATTTCCTCCTTTGAAGCATCCTCACTGTCTCCAAGTCGCTTGTATGGATCCCATACATTGACACGAGGAAATACTAGAGGATGACCAACACAACCACCAACCGAAGCATCCATTGCACACCGTGGCTCAAGCCGACGTAGCAAAAACTCATTCCTCGATTTCTCATGGCACCTTTGCCACCCAATTTTAAGTGGTCCAAATAACTTCGGAACTCTGTAACCCCCTGCAACCTTCTTTGTTTAAACTAGTACGCCTATATTGAGAACTGTACACTCTTGACATATTGCCAGTGTATCAGTCATCTCCAGTATACTCCATAATATGGTGATTTGTGTCTACTTGATTCCCTGAAAAACACAAATATCATTCATAAGCACTAGTTTCGATTCTGGCACCTTAAGAAGCCCTTTAATTCTTTGGTGGCATTCATTCCCAACGAAAATCTTTTGAACCTACAAATATGGAAATCCATGTATATCTATTGGATATAAATTCCATAATAATTGTGTGACACTGTCGAAGTCACAAAGAGTAATTTCTTGTCCATCTGTTGCAATATCACACCAGCTGCAACTTCAAGCTTTGCGAAAATGTCCGCAACCTAGGCTAGTCAATCCATGATGCACCGACCACTTTGGCCATGAATGCATATCTGTCTGTTGCTTCGTCAATCAGCTTTTGGGTTGGCCTTCCTGCACCATGGCCAGATTTGGTATCAATTCGGCCAATAACGGGGTTGGTCTATGGACTATTCTCCACGCTCTTACATAGAACATATTGCATCCTTACTAGGAGCTTCAAAGAGTGGAGTGGCACAACACGGTCATCATGATCTGATATCACAGGATACTGTAAATTCTATCCCAATTTGTCCCATGGTGTCTTTAGATTATGAAATGGTGAGTATTTAATCAGCCAATGAAATTCATCTTCCTTATCTGAAGAGCCATAATGAGTAGTCCACGCATGGCCAATAGTAAATTTATGAAAACGCAACATGTCCATAACATCCACATGAGCCAGTGTGCAACCAAATACTACTGCCATCCGATATCTGACCCAGAAATTCTTATCAGGATCGGTTCCAACAGATTGTGCAACTTGCTCCAAACTCAACCCTTCATTACCATCTTTCTCAATGGCATCCAAGGCTGTCTCAAACCATTTAGGCTCAAAGATATCGGGCTGATCTCCCAAAGGTGTATCCTGAATCATTTGCTTCAAAAACCACTACGGCAGTACCACAATGACCAAAGCGGTTATTACAGAACTATACTATGCCATCTGCCTCTCTGGTCCCATTAGTACAGATATCTACAAAAGAACCGAGGTTATACAAATACAATTTTGGTCTTTGCAAGGAAAAATGTGACCCATGCCTTGTCTTTCTTTGCTCGTGCTTTTACATGATCACTTTATGCCAGAGTCTTCCTTCTGTGCTTCATTGAAAATTCTTCATTAGAAGTGGCTTCCTCCAGTTGTAAATATCTACTTCATGCTCGTGTCTTCCTTTTGTGCTTCCTCCATTGAAAATTCTTCAACAAAAGAGGCTTCCTCCAGTTGTAAATATCTACTTCATGCTCGTGTCTTCCTTTTGTGCTTCCTCCATTGAAAATTATTAATCAAAAGAGGCTTCCTCTAGTTGTAAAATACCATCTGTATTTTGTGGTCCATTAATGTTATTTCTTACATGGAAATTCAAATTTGCATCACTATGGATTGAAGATCTCTGATTAATTCCTGCCAGCAGATTTGATGAGACCACCAGATAGCGCAAACCACCATATAGCCCACGACTTCCAGTGACTAGTGTAGTTAGTTTAGATTTCCCATCCTGACATACATCATATAAACAAGACAAGTTCGAACTTGACAAAACAGTGGGTACAATTCCCAATAACGACCCACTTTGCTGAGATGGTACACTGAAGCATATGTTGTTCTGATTACCTAATGTGCCAGATGTTACCCCAGAGCAATGATTATAAAGAGATTCTTGTTCTGCCAGATTACGTAGAGCTTCCAAATGGGCATACAAGCTTTCTGTTTCATTCTGATGCTTGCTCAAAGCAGAAAATCTTGACTTGAAAGATGTCTGGCAGCTTTCACCTTCAGATCCTCTCCAAGGTGATGAAAATCTTAAGCTGGTTAAAAGTTGCATAGCATGGGAATCTTCTTTCTCATCTGCAGGGCCTGATTTAGGAATCATTGTGCTTAGCAAGCCAAGAAGAATTGGAGATATTGCAGATGAGATTGAGGGCCCTGCACTTACAAGATAACCCTGACCAGAGGAGTGAAAATCTATCACTGGAATGGGCACAATGGGGTCCAAGAAAAAGGGAGTGAAACTTGATATCTGCTGTGGAGTGGGCACAGTTACAAATGATGAAACAGGTAATGGGATTGGAGAGAAACTGACATTATGCAGATCTAGTGGCAGGGGAGGAATAAATGCAGAAGAGGATCCAACAGATAAGTACGAAGTTGAAGGGGGTAAGCTAACAGCTTCAGTTGGTAATGATGGCAAAAATGGGGGAGTTATTGTATATTGTAAAGAGGATGCCTACAGAGGACATGGGCAATAGTATGGTGAAAATATGGAAGTGCCTGAAATTGGCACATGAGATGAAGCTGGCAGGTGAAATGCAAATGGATTGAAAGAAGCTTCTCCAATGGGAAGAGATTGTTGAGAAGGTAATCAATTTACAGAGCTAACAGGCAAATGAAGATACCGTTGTGGCAGAGGAGTGATATGCTCCCTACCATGCCCATTTCCAGAGATATCATTTGTCCAAATCTGCTCAAGTAGTTCACCTTCTTCTAATTCAATTTGATTGCTGAATCTTTCCTCCATCAGTCAAACCAAATAAAGCATTTATCATCTCACACTAACTAAACATATAGATGAACTTGTGTCTCCTCTTCTTGGGTTCCAAGAACTTTTTCATGTAGCTTTCAATTGACCATTTACTTATGGATGGCTTAATCCGAATCATATCTGATGGTTTGGCAAGGTAGCCATAAATTGTCCGCTTTCCATCATCTTCTACAAGGCCCTTTCTGTTCAATTGTTCCATATCCTGGTCTCACTCTATCCCAATCCTCTCTTTCTCTATCTTTGTCTCTATCTCTGATCCTGTCCCTAAAGTGATTTTCTCGAGCAAATGTGGCCCTTGATGACTTACTCTTTACTTCATTCACTCTTACAGTCCTCCCACCAATTGCCTTTCCATCCATGTCATTGCTTGCTTTAACTGCAGCTCTGGGATTAGTAAAAGTGACAAATCCATAGCATTTACCCCCAAACTCTCGGTCATTCACAATCATCAGGCTCTCTGCATAGAATTTATCACAATCCAGATAGTAATGATCATAAACAATAAAGCTTGAAAATTAGGTCCGCTGTCCAAGTTTTCATGAAAGGTTTACTTTCATCAAGAGAAAGGCATGTTCCTCTAGTTGACAACACTTCCAATGCCTTAGCTAGAACTTCTTGGGTGCCCTGATCTTTCTGTGTCTGTTTTGCAATTTCCCTCATCAAGTGAAGGCCTTTTTCCATTATCACTTTTTGTGCATTAGTGCTTCTTTCAATAGATACAAAAAAGGCACAAAGTGCAACATAGGCAAGTGGGATGTCCTGAGATTTACAAGCTTGAACTGCCATACCAAGAAGAGATGAACTCCATTCAGCTACAGAGTCGATCACAGGCAAACTTTTGTCCTCCAAAAGAAGTTGAGTTATCAAAGCCCCATGCCATTTCACAGTTCGCTCAGGTGCCATTATAGCAGTCATAACAGCATGTCCATCCCTGTGTAGCTCTGCAATCTTCGATCTATTAGAAGATGATGCTGACGCCCAACTAGCAAGTGCCCATGCTACCAATGGCACTACAACATGTCTACTTTGCAAGTCATCCCAGAGTCCAGGATATTCAAAATTTTCATTTGAAGAAACTTGCCTTTTAGCATTCATAGTATCAGAAACATAGGCATTGCCTCCTTTTCCAGATAATTTTCTAATAGCACTATAGTATTGCAGGTTGTTATTTGAGAAATAACTTTGGGGAGCATGTAAATGTGGTAACATCAAGATATTTGAATGTTCTGGAATCAAAAAATCTGGCCCAAAAATATCCTTTAATCCCAATAATCCAATAACAGTTGTGTCTCCAAGTACTCTAATTCCAATACCACACATCCCTTTCCCGCTGTCATCATCATCATCACTGTCATGTGACTCATCTAATTATAGCCCGCCCTCCTCAATGACCTGAAGAGCTTCAGCTATGTCCCTTAAGTCTGCGCATGGAGGAAGCCTTGGCCTGAATACTTTTATATTGGGATTATCACAACTGGACGTAATAATATCCATGATGGCAGCAACAAGCATGCTTTTGCCTTTTAAAACCTCCCCACTGTCATGCAGTGCCTCTGTCCTCTTTTGCTGCTCAGTGCTACTACCCTTGACTTCCTTGGACTTTGATGAGGCACCGATCCCTTTTGTGGATGCAGCCTTACTAAGGCCAATGAGATCAGTCAATAGTAGTGTCAGCCATGCTTGAGAAATGGTAATAGTGCCTAGTCCATGGTCCTCAAGAATACATGCAATGACTTTTGTGCCTGAGGATTTTGTGCCCTCCTTGCCTCAGTAGCAAATATGGAACATTGCGGAAAGCAAAGCATGACATATTTGGCCTGTAAACATGTCGATCATGAAAGATGAATAACCTGCTGCAACAGGAGGCTAACAGTGGCTCCATTTGGGGATGGCTTTTCCTTGCGAAAAGTCAAGAACAGCAGGTCAGAATGCCTTAATCTTTAATTGTTGATGTTCTCTGCAAAATTTCCTTTGTCGGCTGCCTTATTAATCCTACCTACCTATTCTAATCATCACTTACTTTGTTGTTAGGTGAAATCAAATAACCAGTGCAACCACTTAAGCAACTGTAGAAAGAGATGAACTTGCTGAATGATTGTTAATGAAATTGGAAGCACTATTCAGTCATGTGCCCACATAATCAAACTTGTGGCATAGAAAGGCCGCTGCTGATGTATTTGGTCCTCACAGAGAAAGCATGCTAAAGAACTTGAGTTAAGAAGAAGTTCCATGTAGTCTGCTATAGGATCAATAAAAACATCATGTGGGATAGTTTCTTCTGGGCCTCCTTGGTCGGATGGAACAACTGCATCCTCGGTAATAAGCCCTGCAACTAATTCTTCAGTCTTTGCCTTGAAAACATAATTATCCTCAATCTTTGCCTTGAAAACATAATTATCCTTAATTTGTAAGTCAAAAGGTAGTACCATTTCCTCATGACTTGGAGAAGGAAGATTTTGGAAAAATTCTTTAGGATCGCAAAAATTACATGACTGAATTTGATATTGCAAGAGTTCAATTTCATTTTCATATCTTTCAACAACTAAATCAAGAAAAAGGTTATGCAGGCGTCCAGCTATTTTTAACAACACCAATCTGAAAAATCCTTCATCAAGCTAAAGTTCTGATAACCTCTCCCTGAATTCATCTAAAGCTCTATCAAATGAAAGATCTTCCACGAACTCGGTCATCCTGTCTTACTGTTTAATGCTTTGGAATATGGACTATTTGGTTGTAGAATTGGTTCGTTCCTCAGTGGAGTCTTAATTGAAAATGAAGTGGAGTCGCCAAGTGGATGCCTTAACTTTGAAGTGCCTGATCTCTGTCCACCATCAAAGATCAGAACTAAACATGAAAAAGTTCTGAAGACAAGGAGCACTTTCTCTAGAAAACGGGCTTTACAATGATGAACAAAATGATTCAGGTCCCCAATGGAGTCGCCATTATGTTATCGCTCACGTTGTCCCTTGGCTCCTTAAGGGATATGGCCGAGGTAACCACAGACCAAGCTTTGGACTGCCGGTCCTAGCCTACCAGCAGTCAGAGAGGGCTCTCTCTTTGGGATTTATCTTTTTTTAGGGAATGATTTCAGGCTATATATGATGCACATGGGTTTTTGCTTGAGTTTGGTGGGATGGATGATCTATTCAGGCAGAGTTGGCATGCGAAGCGTAAGAAGTTTAGACCATTGGGCATGGAGTCAAGGATTAAGGGCTGCTAGTGTGTTTTCTTTGGCAAAGAAGGAACTACAGAGCATAATAGTTAAACAAGGAATAATATCAGGCTTGAATGAGGATGAAATGGATGTCAGGGAATGAAAGACAGCTAAGTTGCTTTCATTATGCTAACAGAGGGAAGGTGAGTGAACATTATATAGGAGGTGATGATGAAAACATGACCAAGGCTCAAATGGAGGTGAATGATCGGCTAAAAACATAATGGAGGTGATGATGAGAACACGACCAAGGCTCAAAAGCTGACGATAAGGAATTCACAATGGTTATTTACCGGTTCATTTTTTAATGAGCTTAAACTCTGGGGGAAACATTTGCTCATGGCTTATGTTTCTTTTTTAACGAGCTTGAACTATGCGTTAAAACTGCTCGTGGCGGGTTTATTTTTAAACGAGCTTGAACCCTGCAGTAACACTACTCGCCAGTCGTATAATACAGATGTCTCATTCAAGATGCCATTTTTAAGGGGCTTGCACCTTTTGGAAGCTTTGCCCCAGATCCTTTCTTTATGCAAGCTAGGAAACGACTAGCCTTATGGGTTTAAAGGGTTAGAGGTCCTACAAATTTAAAAAATAAATGGTTGCCCTTCGCTTGCATGCGGAAAGGTTTGCATGCCCCCAGGTATAGCGAAAAATCCCCAGGTTACCATGAAAGTTCCTTGCGCGTAGCAGATAAAATGCTTCCTTGGCGATGTCTACCGAAATAGACAAAGGTGAGTGGCACAGAGTTGCTCCACTCACATAGCTTTGATGAAGGTACCTTATTCCAACCTAATCCCATTTTCCTATGAGGACGGGTTTTTCAAACTAGTCATATATCCTCTGCGGAAACCTACTCTATACCCAAGGTCTTCCTCTCGAAACAGACCACGGTGCATGCCCCCTGGGTTTCGGTCACATCCTCCTGAATCACTCGCGCTCATCAGGCAGACGGACTGGAGATCAATGAGACATTCCTTGTGTGAAAAGAACATTTAGGGATGGCATTTGACTATTTGCGATGTGTGAACTGGGGAATGACATTTGGTCTACGAGCTTGACCATTCTGCCTTCGTGCGGAAAACACATTACTCTAAAGAGTGAGGAGACGACGGCTCCCATGCAATATATATAGTCGTGTCCAAGGAGTAGATTATAATGCAAGGGTCCTTGAACTACCATCACGTTCATGTGAACGATTTTCCTTCTCAAATTAATGGGCACATTTGGAAGGATCCCTATTGGTCGACTGGTTCCTTTGTCAAAGCCTGTCAAATTTCTCGTTTCAGGCAAAAGCGATGGTGAACCAAGCACTTTCCAAGCAGTTGAGGAAAGGATACT
This sequence comes from Pinus taeda, assembly GCA_000404065.3. Lineage (NCBI taxonomy): Eukaryota > Viridiplantae > Streptophyta > Pinopsida > Pinales > Pinaceae > Pinus > Pinus taeda. The sequence goes on from APFE030665889.1 coordinate 54,928, forward strand.
CACAGAAGTCCCTTCATCGATGATGGTACCAGCCATGACCATTCTGTAAGCATGTACAATGATTCTGAATGGTACACTAGCTGGTATGCAGGGTCTGCCTAGTAGATTCCAGTCGAAGGTAACGACTAGGTTGCTTGGAGGTGGGACTGAGTAGACGGCCGGATATGATTCTGACGAACTTCCTTCCTGCGATAAAGGAACGGGTAGACTGCCCCCAAGTTCATCGGAGCCTGTGTTTACGAAAAGAATTTGAACAGTGTCGTTCTCTTTCTCTTCAGTGACGATATCATTCGGAGATGAACATTCTAAAGGCAAGACCGGGTCAACTACCGCCTCGACCTTTTGACTTTCATCTAGTATGGATTCAGAGAGTTCATTTTCAATGATAGATGCTTTGGCTGACCACAATGGCGGGCCAGCCGGATTTTCAACCAGTGTTGGACTTGGCAAGAGTTTCTTATATCCAGGAGGGAGTCGTAGCGGTGATGCAAGACGGTCATCCAAAACTCTTTTTAGCTTCATCAAGGAAGGGACAACGGTGGACAACGTGATTGCCTCCACACAATTTACAAGGAAATCTGGGATTCCTTTTCTGTCCAGATACTTCACTTTCACTGGTTGATGGTGTGCATTCAACATGATCATCAGAGGTTGACGACACTGGATAGTGCAAACGAGGAGACCAGTCCCTTAAGATCCATGGGATGCAAGGACAATCTCAGTGATAGTGGTCTCCATTTCAAATGACACATGGAGATTTAGGTTTAGAAGGTGCGGTGTGAGATTTTTGCTAGATGACGCTTGGTTGCCCCCTTTCGATTTTGGTTCCTTCTTCTTCTTTTCCTTTTTCTCTTTCTTCTTCTTCTTCTTCTCAGTTACTTGATCTTTAGCTTTACCAACTTTATCAAGTGAATAGGAAGGAGGAGAGGGAGAATCAGACGAAGTAGAAGGTTGGGGGGAAACTCTAGTATCATCTAGTTGCTGACTTGACTGTTCAGGAATTACGGTATTCTGAACGACAAAGGTAGAGAAGATCCATACGGGCAAACCAATCAGCAATCCTAGAAGTGACAATGTGGCCATATGGGGTGCACCAACATCTCCCCAAGAGGCGAAAGGACTAGGATTTCCTCCAAGGGGAAATTCTTGGTTGGTAGACTCCATTTTCTCAACCTAAAGACCAACGAGGGAATTTGTAATGTTATTCCGATTAAAATAAATTTTAGACGCTTTGACACAACTTGTTTTTTCAATTTTAAAGAGTCGAGAAAAAACAAAAGATGACTCTAGTCGCCTTCGATTTTTAATGAGCCTGAAGTGACAAGTGCTCAGATGGACCTTTTCTTTTAAGGAGTCTGAAAAGGAGAAAAATAGAATTCTCTGGAGATCTAGGCAGAGGGGATTACCAAACGAATCACAAAACTGCAGAATACTTTTTACGATACGACAGTCAATCTTCCCGAATGTTGTGTTCAGTGCATTGCGATCGATAGGGCGGCAAACACGGCTTCCTAACAATAAAGGATGCTGCTTATTGTGGTCTCCCAATATATACTCGACGGTACATGGGAGCACAAGTCCGTACTGGCACTTTCCGTCTCAGAGTGGAGGAATCACCCAACCAACAATGAAAACAACAGTTACCAGGTTTTGCGACGCCGGAATACGTCTCTAGCCTAGACCTCTAAATGTTGTGCGTTAGGTTCCAAAGCATTATTAGATTCATTAAATTTATTTTAATTTGATCTTGTTTAAAAAATTTCCTTTCAGGTTCACCACGTGATGTGTATACAATTCATAAAATGCAGTCTAAGATGATAAACAACAGTTTAATCTTCTTTTGGCAATGAAAATCCTAGCTACTAAGGAAAGAAAGCTGGGAGTCTTTCAACAAAGAGCACAAAGCACACACTAAATACACCATCCTAAATCAAACCAAGCAATCTAAATGCAAATGCACATGCATGTATTTATTTTCAGCCTTCTTAATGTATGAATGATGATAAGAAAGCTAAGTGCAAATCTGAATTATTTTCAAAGCAACAATACTCAACAAATTTCTTTTCAAAATGAAGTGAGAGTAAGGGAGACACTTTGCGATTTCGAAATGAAAATTGCTTTTCGACACTTTAAAAACTACCAATTCAAATCATATGCAAGAGTAATTGTATAATCGACTATCAAGAACAATGGGATTCTCTTCTAAAACTGAAAACGACACTTACGACACTTTCAGATTAAGAAACGACAGTTCGACTATGCTATTTTTTTGCAAAAGAGAACTGAAAATGGCGCACAATACATAAAAACATTTACAGTTATTTGCACTATAGAGGCGGAATGATGTAAGAGAAGGGGATTTTCACAGAGATACACTGACCACAGACAACAAAACTCCTTAATAGGACTGAAAATAGTGAGGAAAAACCAAAGTCTGAAGGTAAAGTTAACCTTCACTGACCATCGTACCTATCACACAGTGAATTCAGTATGCAGCACACCTACTGCACACGGGAAGTGTGATGCATACAGACTGCCTTGAAGGCAGGGTGCGATGGTACTAGTGCGAGACTTTAAACGAGTTTTTACTCAGAATTTGCAATTCAGTTAAGGGATTTAGGCTGAGTAAATGATGTTCAGTATATATAAATCACAGGGGTTGATCTAAGGAGGTTACTAGAGCCACCACTTAGGGCAATTAGAACGTTTGTAGATCGATTGTTTTATTCATAAACAAATCCCGGAGATAGACTGAAGCAGCATTGATCTACTTTTCATTTGTATAACAAATGCAGTTCGAAGGCTAGTTGGCTTGGCTTCAGGCTCTATTTGTAAGTTTATAAAAGAAACAACTTAGATAGGCTAACAAACAATCTTGTCGCTCCCAGTGGAGTCGCCATTTTGTTACCAGGAATAGTGTCCACTCGGAGCTGCTATTCCCACTAAGACTGGTAGCTATCTTAGAAACAAACAAGTAAAGTCTACTTTCGCTTTCCTTTATGAAAATAGATAAGAGTGGAACAAAGGGCACCAACCTTAGTCTTGCACTTAGTTCCTTTGTTTGATTCCTCTCCTTCTTGATAGGCCTTTGCCGCTTATTCTTCGTCTGCCCAGCTTCAAAGAGCACCTATGGAATCAAAGCAGCATACTACTATCGAAGAACAGAGATCTATATTCATAAATAACACAGGACCAAATATGTGTTAACCATACTGTTACACAGTAAAATGTCATTGTCATCCTGTCAGTCTCCCTACTGTGTCATAAAATCACATTCACCTGGCGTATGCTCTCTGAAATGGCTAAAAACCCTCTTTGCCTAAGTTAATTGAATCATCGCACCTGTTCATTAATTAACCGCGCTGACTGGCGGAGGATAATGTAACTGCTACGCTGCCAGCGCGGAAGCACACGTGTTTTCCGCGCTAGTCCAATTTCACGAACAGCGTGCCCTCCGCTTGTATCACTACGCACTGACCAGACCTCTTCTATAGTTGATTTTCAATTCCAGCGCGCCAGCCCAGTTTTGCACCCGCGCTGATCCTGTAAAACTCTTTTTTGTCCAAATTGACCTCCTAAACCTCTTGGCTTGGTTGTCCCCTGCTTTTTCCACTTGGCTTCTGACTTGTTTATTTTTTCTAAACTGTGACACACTTGCTTGCGAAGCCTTGTTCCGCGAGAGTTCGTTTGTTGCTTGTTTTCAGTTTCTGCAAAGCCTTCCTTTTTGCTTTTTGTTGCTTGGTTTGCATTTTGTCTTGACTTTTGCGATTACTGAAGAGTGTCGAATCATTGCTTGTCTAGTTTTGAACTCTCATCCTTCGGGTGTTCGCTTTTCTCCATTGATTTCACACTCAAACCCTAGGGCATCTAGTGGCCGTGTGCGTCTAGCATCCCGTTCGGGATCTTGTGTTCTTGGTTGACCAGCCAACTTCGTTTTTGTTTTCACATTTGTTTGGTGATTGTCGAAAGTGTTTGATTGTGTTCCAAGTGATTTGCTTTCCTCCTTTGAATTCCTTGGTGTCTTGTTGAGCTTAGATCACATAGCTCTTAAGCCTTTGTTTTCCTTTGATTCGGGAGACTGGTTTTTTAGTGACTTGGGAATTGTCTTGTGTGTGCATTGAGTGATTTTAGTTCTTTCACTTAGTGTTGCTATCTCTCTCATTCATTTTAAAAGAACTTTTGTGTCATTGAAAAAGTAAAGCAAACTAGTATCTTTTGCATTTAATAGTTGAAAGGAAAAGAACATTTCGTTGTTTTGTGCTTTCAAAAGAAAAGTTTCGTTTCCTTGCTATTAGTTGCATTAGGTTGCGTGATTGCTTGAATCCGTTTTATTTGTTTGAAAGATTCTTAACCTTCTTATAGTTAGAATTCATCGAACAAAATGATGGTCTTTGACATATAGTCGCATTTAGGTGTTTTTTGAGAGATCATACGGTAAGACCTGAAACTAAAACTTAATTCAAGATCAACCATAAAATAAACCAAATTTATCTAAAAACGCATTGGAACTTAACGTGAATATCTAGAAGTCTAGGCTAGAGACGTGTTCCGGCGTCTTTAAACCTAGTATCTTACCGTTGAGTGGTTGGGTGATTCCTCCACGGTGAAACGATAAGTGCTAGCATGGATTGGGCTCCCACGTACCGTTGCGTATATATGGGGAGACTCCATTAGGCTTGCATCCTTTATCCATAGGAAGCCGAGTTTGCCACCTTGTGAACCGTAACGCACCGAACACAGCATTCGGGAAGATTGACTGCAGTACGTAAAGTCCTTGGTTCTCATATGATTGCCAAGGTGTATATAGCAGTTTTACGGGTTGCTTGGTAAACCCTTTTTGCCTAGAACTTCCAGAGCAGTCACTTTTGATCCTTTTCAGACTCTCTAAAAGAAAAGGTGTAAGTGAGCATCTTGTCACTTCGTGCTCATTAAACATTCGAAGTAGATAGAGTCATCTTTTCGTCCTTTTCTCGACTCTCGAAACATGAAAAGGTCAAGTTAAGTTCCTATGTCTTAAAATTCATTTGGCCACGATAATATTACCCGGTTAGATCTTGTGTGCGTTTAGTTTGAGTAGCTTTTATCGTTAGCTTCTTTAGGGTCTTTGTTGGGTCATCCTGGTGGATCCATCGACTCCGTCTTCGATCCCAAGTGAAGAAGGGTCCCCATCTTCTGTTGCCCCTGAAACTCCGGTCTGTGACACTCTTTCCATTGTCCCGAGCATCCAACCGTTGAATTCTCGAGCTCTAGAGGACGATTTCTACGAGTTCTTTTACAACCCTATTTGGGAGCCCTCTGACGAGTCTTATCCTGCCACTCCCGTCGGTGCTCCATCTTCGATGGCTTCATCCGATATGGGCGACACTTCTCCAGTGTCTAGTGGCCCGGCCGTTATGTCGAGTATAGATACTCCCATTCCGGCAACATCCCCTGTTATCTCTACACCTTACACCGTTACGTCTTCTGGGCGAACGGTGCCAGGGCATTACAGGTCATTGCGGGATGCTATGAACTCAGCAGTTTCCTCTTCTGTTTGGGGTCACAACGTCGTCCCTACCACAGGACCGTTTGTTTCCCAGGTCCCCCATTCTGCTGTTACAGCAGTCCCCACCAACCCGACCGTTTGTGTCACGGCGTCAACTCCGGTTGTTAGTGCGGTCACAGTTTCATCCGTTGTCACTTCTACCGTGGGCCCATCTCAAGGTCCAACGCAGAGTGGTGAACCGTCTCCTTCTTCTAGAGTTGTGCACCCTGCAAGTGGTGCTCCTCCTGCTTCTGAGTATATGACAGGGGAGGAGGCATATTTTGAATACTTGTGTAATGTCCAGAACCTGGATGGTCAAGGCCCGTACTATGATGCCGAGAATCATTATTTGTACACCTCCTTGCCTCAAATTCCTTATGATGAAATTTCCGTTCCATTGAACGTGGATTGGGGCACCACCAGATATGGTGGCAGTGAGTACTATCCAGGACAAGGACAGCAAGGACCACCTTACCAGGGTCAACAGCCTTACGTGCAGCCTAATTATGGGCAGCAGTATGCTGGTCCAAACTACCCAGGTTAGCAAGGAGGCCCACAAGGACAACCTTATCAAGGACAACCTTTGGTCTCTAGTGGTCTGGCGTTTACATATCTTGGGAAACCTTCAGGAAACCCGGGACAACCCAACGCCCAACAAGGTCAACCAAGCACCCAACAGGGCTACCCTTCGGGGCAACCTTACAGGAACCAGGGACAACCCCATGGGCAACAAGGTCGACCCGTAAACTAGCAAGGAAACCCTTCTGGGCAAGGGGGCCAGCCTTACGTGCAGCAGGGTCGGCCTACCACTCAGCAACCCTCTGGTCACCAGGGACAAACCTCGGCCGCGCAGGGGCACCCTCTCAACCAGCAAGCTCGACCTTCTGGGCGAGCGGTGCCGCCCCCAATCCGACCAGGACAACCCTCTGGCCAGACGGCTCAGCATGCATGCGGGTACCAATCTCGACCTCCTCTTTCAGGTGGGTTTCAATCCCAGCATCCGTACCAAGGTGGGTATCAATCCCGGCCGCCGTATTCAGGAGGGTACCAATCTAAACCTCCTTACTCGGGCGGGTATCAATCCTAGCCTCTATACTCTGGCGGGTATCAGGCCTAGCCTCCCTATTCGGGTGGGTACCAATCCCAACCCCAGCATTCTGGTGGGTATCAATCCCATCAAATGCCGCCTGGTTCACAGGCCCAGTACGGATACCAACAACCCCTATGGACAAAATCCTCCTGGACAAGGCCCTTATGGACCTGGTCCGTCGGGACAAGGACAATGGGGGCAACCTGGAGCTGGGTGGAATTCTGGTTCCACCTCATATCCGCCGCAAATGTCGTTTAATCCACAATTACCATTTCTAGACACGTTGGAACTGCCCGATGTGTCAAAGTTGACGAATGATCCCATTCTACATGATCCACAGTGGCCACCAGTTCCAACTAAAATTCCAAGTGATTGTCCCAAATTTGATGGGAAGGCCGGAGAGGACCCTTAGGCTCATGTTATGACGTATCACTTATGGTGTTCGTCAAATTCATGGCTCGATGATTCGATCCGACTTCGCCTCTTTCAGAGGACCCTCACTAGTTCGGCGGCAAAATGGTATATCGAATTGTCTCGTGCATCATTCCATGATTTCAATTCGTTGGCTATGGCATTTTTAAATCACTTTCAGTTACCCATTCGGTATGAGACGGGGACCCATCTCCTTACGTCTCTTAAGCAGGACACTGCTACGCACATCTCCGATCATATCCATGAATGGAGAATAATTCGCAGGTTAATCAAGTTTTGGATACCTGATTTCCTCCTCACCGACTGGTTTACTACCTCCTTTGTCCCCAAGATTGCAAGGGACATCGCTATGGGGGCATGCGTAACTGAAGAGCAAGCGATCGCGTGCGCTCAGTACCTAGACTTAGTCTATTCTCAGTCTGGTACTTTGTATGATTATTTGCCAGACGCCCCTAGGCTCGGCACATCCAAGGCTCCGCCCAAGCCATCTGTTGATGGAGTCTCATCGGCTCTGTGTCCCAGGCCCCTAAAAAATCATCCAACTCTGGGAAGCAGAAATCTAGTTCACCCAACGAGAACTCTTCCCAGGACATTGTTATTTCTGGTAATACTTCAGAGGTGAATGTCGTTCAGTCTTCCACGACAAGCAAAGCCTCGAAGGGTAAGAAAAAGGAAAAAGGAAAGGGGAAGAATAAACCCGATTAATCCAAGCAGGGATCGTCTAAACCTCCTGGTGAGGAAGGTGCTAAGCGTAAGCCTAAGTACCCATGCCTCATTTGTGAGGAAGACCACTATACTAAGGACTGCCCTAGGCGGGCCGAAGTTAGCTGGTTGTTGAAAGGTGCTCAAGGGATCCCTGCTGTTTTGAAAGAACCTTTTCCTTCTCAGCAGACCCAGATGGTAGCTGATCCTTCTTCTTCCTCTCCTTTCGGTTCCCAGGTCTTCATGGCTGGAATTATTCCGATCCATGTATCTACTCGAGCTAAGGATTATCCGTCGTCCGCAGGGAAGGAGCCAGAGGTTCCCTCAAGTGCTCCTCTGTCCAGCTCTGGCCCACTCCATATCGAGAGGCCGAGTACCGAGATGACAATTCGACCCCCTCCCAAAGGGGTACTCAGGAGGTCTTCCTATAACCCGAATGCTCGTGTTGCTCAGCACTACAGCATCATGGAGGATTTAGCGCATGCTCCGTCTGCCATGTCCGCATTGGAGGTCCTTCAGAGCTGCCCCCCCCAGAGGAAGTCCCTGCTATCGGCCATCGGTGGCATAGACCCCGCGGACTCGGATTTAATCACCTTTGATCTCGAGAGTCATGTGCCGTGACTGCCTCATCAGATCACTTTCCTTATACAAGTCATCATCAATTCTAAAACGATCCATCGTACGGTTATTGATGAGGGCACCTCGACCTGCATCATGTCTGTTGCATGTTGGAAAGCTATCGGGTCCCCGACCTTGAGTCAGTCCCCGACGACCTTGGAAGCGTTCGACTTGGAATTTACTGCAGCCAAGTCCAAGAAATCGCTTGTTTTTGCTGAACTCCTATGCTCCTTACCATCCACTGCTGCTTCCTCGCAGATCGAGGAATCGATTCCAGATGAAACTCTGTTCCTAATCAGCACCCTCGATCCATGGTATGGGGACATCATCGTCTATTTGCAGACGTCCTCCTTCTGCCCCGAGACTTCAAAAGACACTCGCCGACGGATTCGTCACCAAGCTCAGCCTTATCGCATAGTTGGAGACACCCTATACCGTCTTGGAGTTGATTCAGTCCTTCGTCGGTGTCTCACCTTCGAAGAAGCGGAAAGAGTTCTAAATGACTGCCACTCCGGCGCTTGTGGCGGTCACATGTCTAGATAC
>APFE030665895.1:1450-29643 GCA_000404065.3 Pinus taeda
TTGAATCTTTGTGGCTTCCTTTTCTGCATGTTTGAGATCATGCAGCGTATAGACACCACACCTCAAGGGAAAAGAGGGCCAGCCTCTTTTCTTTTCTCTTTTGAGAGTCTATGTAGTACTTTCAACCATAATATGATACGCGATTTCTCTTGCTAGCAGCTTATCTGGAATATATAAAGGGAGAACATGTGGGTCGGCTTGGCTGACGAAAACTTTGATATAGGTAAATTTCTCTTCTCCAAACCAACTTGATACTGCTGGTAAATCAAAGGAAGCTTGATAGGAAATCTTCGGAATGGGTTTATCAAAGATGGAATAGTAAATGGGCACCATAAAGCCATTGCAGATTTGATACAGGTGGTGTTTGTAAGAAGACTTCCACAATTTTTGGTGATAGATATGAATGGGTGAGGGGTCCTGTGCAGTCCACCTCCAACCGAGAACAGGAAATTTGGAATTGAAACATAATGTGTCTAAGATATATACACTATAATAAAATGGGGGAATTTTCCTTTCAGTGACCACAGTCTTATTTCTAAAATCACGAACAGCTACTGCTAGTTTATCCGAGAGAATAGTAGCCCAATCCATAATTATATTGTTTACTGCTGCCTCCATAAGAGGAACCATTTCTATGGTAAAATTAGCAGAGTCATGCAATCCCCATAGCCTACGCATCATTATCCCCGCATAACAATAAGGAGAAGCCAAAGAATCAACCGAGTACTTACCGGAAGATTCGTGTTTGTGCTTGTTCGGATTTTGTCTCCAATCCTTGATGGGTTCAGATTCAATTTCATTTTCGCTTGCAAACTTCTCCAGGAAGGCCTTGTTATATATTTTCTCTGGCTCGGGCAAATGATACATTTGCCTTAGGTCATCTGCTTTCAATGATCCGAAAATCCTCCCATCTCTGGTGCTGAAAGTTCTGTCCAAGATTGGGATTTCGTCAATCGCCCATCGCACAACGTCTGTGTATGGGAGAATTTTCTCCCTGGCTGCTATTCTGTGAAGGAAAGAGTCGGCTAAATCTTTGAGAGTACAATCAGACTTCCGTAGTAAATCCACGCTAGCTTCTGTTACCGTCTTCTGTGGTTGCTCGGCTTCAATTATGCTGTAAGTGCCTTGCCAAGTAACTCTGGTGAGACCCGTGCATGTAGTATCAGATATTAGGCCCTTCTTCTTGTTTACAGCAGCTTGTCCTGCAACTGGTGGGGCAGAAGCACCCGCAGTCTTCTTGGATTTCTTTCCCATCTAGCTCAAACTTCTGTCTATGGATGAATTCTGCACAGAGAGGCAATTGCGCGTAATACAGAGAGATAACAATGAAAACTTGCAAGTGATGATAACATATGAATAGGTGCGCAATAAGGTATTTAGCCTTTAAAATGGGCGCGGACACAATCCATAGAAAGATTTTAAGACATGATCTCATTAATTGGCCGTTTAAAACCTGTCATCCTTTAAATGCCCATTAAATCGTTATTCGGGTGAATAATTCCCTTAAGCATGCAATGGACGTTTTGGCGGCTGAGCGCAAGTGATCAAGCTTTAAATATGAATGAATTGTGCTATCTCATCACTTAACGGCTTTTTATTGAAAACTGCGCTTTATCGCATCACATCGGGTGTATGACCAGTGCGCCTTAATGATGTGTATTGGATACTGCCGATCACCGAATGCGATATCGCATCGGTGAAAAGCTCTGAGCGCATCAAGACTTAAGTGAAAATAATCCGCTGATCGCCGAACGCCGATTGCGCATCGCATCGGGGCTAATGGCATAGGGCGCTTTGAGATGTGCATGGAGTATTGCCGATCGCCGATTGCGATATCGCATCGGTGTAAAGCTTTGTGCCACTTATATATATTTCTTATGTCATTGCGATATGCGATCTTGCGATCGCTTTATCGCAATGACCAAGCTTCACTTTATTTCTTTAAATGGGTTTGTTCAAAAGGGTTTTATAAAATGCATTCATTTGATTATCGGACTTTTTGAATAATAAAAGTATTGATATCAATTTTACTTTAAAGGGACCCATTTCATAGGTTGATGTTTTATGAATAAAAATGATATGAAATGGGGGGTTGTTTGCAGAGCACAACAGTATTCTACAATAGTTTCATTTGGTTATCAAGTACAAAAAGGAAATCTACAATAAGTTAGCTTATATGCTTTCTAGGCCTATTGTAAATTCATCTATTATACTCAAGCATAATTATGTTTTACATGAAAGTTGCATTGAGCAATATGCATATGGTAACGCCTTTCAATATGTGTATGCAAGCTTGAGGCAAGGAAAACAAATTGAAGAGTTAGATTACCATGTACATAACAGTTTGTTGTATCACTTGGGCAAGTTATGTATTCCACAGGGAAAAAGAAATAGTATCATAAGGGAGGCACACACTTGATTGATTCCTGGACATTTTGGTGTAGGCAAGACAGTAGCAAATCTCCAAAGGTATTTTTATTGGCCACTCATGTTTGAAAATGTATCTCGTTTCATTAGAGGATGTTCTTTGTGTGAACCAAGTAAGCCCAGCAATATGAAACTAGCATTGTACACTCCACTTTCGGTACCTTCGCCTCCATGGGAGAGTATCTCAATGGATTTTGTGGGAGGTCTTCCATTGCCAAGGAAAGGTCGTGATTACTTGTATGTAGTTGTAGATAGGTTCAGCAAGATGTGTATTATAATGCCATGTAAAAAGGAAATTACAGCTGAACAAACAACTCATCTTTTCTTTCAAAATATTTGGGTTCATTTTGGTCTTCCTACTTCCATTGTAAGTGATTGAGATTCTCGATTTGTTGGGAATTTTTGGTCAAATTTGTGGGACACGATACACACAAAGTTGAAGAAGAGTACAACCTTTCATTTGCAAATAGATGGAAAAATCGAGGTGGTCAACAGGATAGTCATGCATCTTCTTAGAGGATATTGCAACAAAAATCCCAAGTTGTGGGATGAAAAGTTGCATTACATACAGCATGCATACAATAGGGCAGATCATTCTTCCACAAACACATCGCCATTTGAGGCATGATTTGGTTACTTGCCAAGATCACCATTGGACATCATCTTTGATAAATATGTCACCATCGATTGTCATAGCAACATCGATAAGGCAAGGAAGTTCATTGAGAAAATTCAGTTGATACAACACATAGTGCAAGAACAGCTTGAAAAAAGTCAAAGCAGCTACAAGGCAAGGCATGACAAACACCATTTCAATCATAAATTTCAAGTTGGAGATGAAGTTTGGTTATATATTAGCAAAGAGAGACTTCAAGGGGAAGGTAAAAAACCAAAGCCAATCCGTTATGGTCCTTTTAAAATTGTAGAAAAGATTGGTAATAATTCATTTAAGCTAGATTTGCCTCCTTATATGCAAATATACTCTATTGTAAATGTTGGGAATTTGAGATTATTTGAGCCTCCTTTTATTGATGATAAAGAAGAGCGTTTTCCGCTACCACCAATAGATGATTTCTCACCAAAATATCCTAATGAACATCAGCAAGATCTCATACATGACAAAAGAACCAAAACTTCAAAGAGAGGGAATGTCAAATACCTTCGAGTTCAGTGAAGGGAACTTGCGTGTGCACGCAATTGTTCTTAAGGAAACCAACGTATATCTAGTGAACTTATGATTCAGTTAATTCATCATGTGTTGATCTTTAATTTGTGCATCAGTACTTTATTTAACATTAAATAGTAACCATGCGCATTTAATAATAGAATGAACCATCACACATAAGAAACACACATGAACACCAAGATTTAAGGTGGAAACCCAATGTGAGTGAAAACCACCTGTTGTTGTCATCTCTATCTTCTTTTAATAATAAAAAAATGTGTTTACAACATTGTACTGGTGTAGATTCATACCAATACGTAGGCTTCTACCTACAGAAGGTTACAACCTTCTCTCATTCTCCAGCTTCTACTGGAAGGGAGCTACAACCCCCTAGCTCTTGTATTAGCCGATATTTTTACTAGTACGTTGACGCCGACCTACAAAAGGCTACAACCTTCTTTCTTCCTCCAGGGACCACGTTTCATGAATTCAGACTGGATACTCCTGGATCACAACACCACAATCTGAAGGCCACGTTTCATCAAATTTTCATACTGGACCCATCAACAACACTGAAGCTTAGAATCAATCACATTTTCAATACAACCATTAAATACATCTGCATCAACCAATCACTGAAACTCAATCATCACTCTCTAAATCAACTAAACTCAATCAGTCACTAACAACCTCTGCACCTCTGACACAACTGAATCAACCATTCATTCATACTTAATCAACTTCAACTAATCAACTGGAATAGATAGATCATTATAACTAGTACACAGATATGAACCCAGAACACTACATCATCATTCAAAACCAACTGTAACCTCAAAACCATGCATCAGAGTGCATACGCTACTTGGAAGAGCCGAACCAGTGTGTATACACAACTTCACCAAATCGAACCAGCGTATAGATCTATAAATACTTACTTATAACTTTGTTGCACTTCCCGATTTCAGACATACCTAGATCATCACATATAAAGGATAAAACATGTGTTAGCAATCAAATCTATCCCATCCATTCTCAGATCACATTATGATAAGTCATTATGATTTTGATACATCATTAGATCTCATCCACCATCACTGAAGCAAATCACAATCAATCAATCTGAACATTCATAATATTGTCACCAGAATGCAGTCACCAGAACATAAAGCATAACCCAGAACTCTATATCAACAACCAGAAGCAATTGCAACTTCAAACATCATAGTTCATAATGTATACGCTACTTTGATGTGTCGAACCAGCGTGTATACACGTTTTTACCAAAGCGAAACAGCGTACACATCTACAAATACTAACTTGAAACTTCACAGACATTTCAGACTTTAGTCATACTCAGATCATAACATTTACAGAATAAAACATGTGTTAGTGTTCAAATCTAGACTTCCATGATCAAACCACATAATGATAGTTCAATTCAGGCTTTATTATCTCGATCCATCAACCATCATCAACCACATAGGTGCATCCTTAGATCAGATCAAGCAAAGCATGAGAAGCTCATAACCTACATATATGATCTAACACTTCATAATATATTCAACACTTGCACACTTGGCCTAATGATCTTCTCCTCCTTATATAGTTTTAGGCCTTTCTCAATACCTTGGACCAAAACCACTTAGCACGAATACCTTGGACCAAATATCTAGGGTCAATACCTCGAACCAAATACCTTGGATCAATACCTTGGACCAAAATACCTTGTACTAAATACCTCAGACCAAAACCTTGGTTTTCCAACATGTATGTGCTTTTCCTCCTTTGAAAGTGCGTGTATACGTATACGCTCCTTTTTTTCTATTACCCCACGTGTATACACTCTTTTTCTACAGTGCCCGCGTATACAAATTAACATACGTGAAAATGTCCTTTTTATTCAACTTCTTGATTCTGATCTATAGTCCTTTGTTCCTTCATCCTATTCTTTTGTACAATTACTTTGTTCCTTCTAAATAGACCTGTTATAATTTGATTTTCCATTGCACATTACTTCTGATCTTATTCCTTTGATCTGCCCTGCGTTTTGTCACATCTATACACACAACTGTCATGCATTTTGTCACATCTTATATCTCTCATGTAGATTCATCTAGTTACATATATTTATCTAGTTACAATATACAAGTGAGTTGTTCTGCTATAAGTGGGTTGCCATCAAGTAAAACACATGCAACATAATGCCGACAATCTCCCCCTTTGGACTTGATGGAACCCAGTTGGTGTTGATTACTACAAGCTATAGAAACTATTAGAGGTAACAAGCAACACCAAAATACTCTCTCCCTTTGACATCAAGGGCAAAGGGAGGACCAAGATATTCTCCCCCTTTGATATCAAGGGAAAAGGGCTAACCAAAATGAAAACTTTCATATCTGAATAGTTGAATATAAATATGGATCATGCTCCCCCTAGGAACATGCTGAATTCTTTGATTGAACTCCCCCTTTGTTCATGCTGAGATGCACTATATCATCCATGCTCCCCCCGAGCACATGCAGAGTCTACAAATATTTTCCAAAAGAATAACAAGACTCTATAACTCAACTATGTGAGTTTGACCTTCCTATCACCAATGACTCATACATACATCCATCTCCCAACCAAGTGGGGATATACAGAATTTGACTCATCCTCCCATGCATAGTGGGGGTACAAATTACATCATATGACCAAAAGGACTCATCAAAAGACTACGACAGACAGAGACAAATTATTAAATCATGGGTCTTTATGTGACCTTTACATCGAATGATATACATGACATTTATAACAGGGACCAAATTTCTAAACAAGACCATGATAGTCATCAGCAACTATCATACACCATGTATGATCTGCACCATAAGCATTTGTCAACAGCATCCAGACCAGCAACTGTATATGTCCATCATTAGTTATGACAGTGTAAATATCATCAACCTGTGACAAAGTATTCCGCATATAGATATCAACTCATCCTCTTGATCTCATCAAGATCAACTTCCTTCATTTCCTTAGTAAAAAGATCCTTATCATAACCTTCCATGAATCAACTACGAATATGTCATATCTCCAAGTAATAGCACAAATCCTTCACATCATATCATATGTATGTGAAAACACCATAGCCATCATCTATGATCATAACATCATCATCAAGAACTGCATGATCTTTTCACAAGAACCTTCAATATATCAACCACGATAATCAACATATGTGAGTATCAACCTATCATCATAAGGTAAGAACTCATCATCATTATGTGACTAAGTAAGCCATGTCTTCATGAGACCTGCAATAACACCATTCTCTTGGCCAACCAACAATATTTATCAATATGCAACTTAAGTAATCTTTCATGTATCCAACATAATGTGTATCCATCAATTATGTATCTAGCAAACCATGAGCGCATGGTCATTTGTCCAGCTTTCTTGATACCATCAACAACAACAATCCTCAACGATGTGAGAGCCAAGAACTATAGGAATCTTGTATCATAACTACACCATATGATGACACAGCATAAAAGAAATGAGTGGCTTATCATCAAATGATGAAGTTGTCTACTCAATCTTTGTACTTCTCCTTATCCTTATGAAGGTAACCATGTAAGCAACATATATGTACTATATGCATCATCAAAAAGTCATCCACAATAATGCATAAATCTGATCTGAATAACAAGTATCATCTGAGATTTCATCATGGGCAACTCATAATCGTAACATAGCAACATGTATTATTTAAACACTTTAGCCACATAAGCATCATCATCATTGATTAGGTTCCAAAGACTTTTAAACATAATGCCAATAATGCTTTATTAGAACCATAGCATGTTCTCCCCCTGAACCTGTTCACTATCAGATCTAATCATTGTATATATCAGTAAGAAATGTCAAGACATCATCATGAATCAAATATACGTCAAGTCATCAATCATCAAGACTGAAAAGATAATTGAAGATTGTCTTAATCATATCAGATCATTTTTCTAAGTCTGTCCCACTGCTTCTTCATTAAACCAACATATACGTGACTGTGCAGCTTCGAACTCGTGTATATACACGACTTGTCTTCACGAAACTTGTGTATGGGATTTAGAACACTGAAGTTTCACACTTTCAGATCCCCCTAAGTTTGTTATGTCTATACACTGTGCCATGCCACATTTTTCTGACTGTACTTCCTTCTTCTTCCATATCTTCGAGTGTGATGAAGTTTTCTCCTTTTGGTATGGTTCCCGAAATTTTCTCCTGCGTTCCTTTGCTATATGTCTAAATTTGTTACATGCATAACATCTTACATGTTTCATATTCCTTCTATAGCATTCAATGGCTTTGTGACCAAACATATTGCAAGAAAAACAATATCCCTTAAAGTACCTGGAAGTTGATGATCTTTCTATGTGATGGTCTTGAACCATTCTACTTCTGCATCTCACTGCAACATGTCCAAAATTATGACATATAAAACATTCAAAATTATTCATTTGAGGAAATAACCGACTATCACTTCCACAGTTAGGAGTAAAGGGTTTTCTTTGAAGAATTTCTTTCCTTGGTTGTTGATGGGGTTGACCTCTCATCTCCTTGTTGAGCATTTCAGATTTTGCATTAGAGTTCCTTGCCTCACCTTGTGAGTTAGATTCACCTTCAACAGGTTCATGAAAACCAAGACCAGATTTGATGGCAGGAGACCTTTGACTACTAAGAATATCATCCAAAATCTTAGTACTATCTTGAAATCATAAAAGCTTATCCTTTTCTTCTAATTTACCTTTTAGCATAGTTACCTCAACCTAATATTTCTCTTCCTTTTCAAGATAATGCTTCTTCATGATTTCTTCAGCTTTTATTCCTTCTTCCACTTGTTGCCTTAATTTGAGAACTTTGTTTTCTTGTTCTTCAAGAGCTTGGAGTAGTTCTTCATTCTACTTATTTGATTTTTCAAGATCTTCTTTTAGAGAGAGGATCTTAGCTTCAAGACTTTCATAGTAACTGGATCTATCTTTAAGTTTCTTGATTTTTGTGCTCCTTTTATTTACTTCAATTCTTAGTGATGTCACTTCATCCTACAGCTTTTGACATTGATCTTCCTTTTCCTTGTACTGCTTCCTTACTTTGTTTCCTTCCTCCAGTTGAGCTTTTAGTCTGGTAACTTCTTCTTTGAACGCACACTCCCTTTTGTCCAATAGATCTTGTTGATTTTTAATTTTGTCTATGAGTTTTTAAAATTATGCCTTTATTTGATATCTTTCTCTTTCTCCCATAAGAGAAAATTCAGTTGTTTCATTGTCACTTTCATCATCTTCAAATGAATAGAGAAATGTATCACCAGAGGATAACAAATTCATACCTGATAGTTATTTTTCTTGTTCATCTTCATTCTGAGGTGATTATGAATCTGAAGAGTAACTTCCACATAATACCCAATCATCTCTCCCACTGTCATAGTTCCTTTGAGATGCCTTCTTCTTTTGAGGTGCTTTCTTCTTTCCCATTGTTTCTATGGATCTCCTTCAAGCGATCAATCTTCTGCCAAAGGACCTGCTCTAATACCAATTGTTGGAAATAATACTGAGAGGGGGGGTGAATCAATATTTGTAAATCAATAACTTGTTCATTTCCATAATCAGATTTATATACGCTATTTCAGTGAAGGGTAATCGCGTGTGCACGCAACTGCTCTTAAGGAAACCAACGTATATCTAGTGAACTTATGATTCAGTTAATTCATCATATGTTGATCTTTAATCTGTGCATTAGTACTTTTTTCAACATTAAACAGTAACCATGTGCAGTTAATAACAGAATGAACCATTACACATAAGCAACACACATGAACACCAAGATTTAAGGTTGAAACCTAATGTGGGTGAAAACCACCTACTGTTATTGTCTCTGTCTTCTTTTAATAATAAGAAAATCTATTTACAACATTGTACTAGTGCATACTCATACCAGTACACAACCTTCTACCTGCAGAAGGTTACAAACTTCTCTCGTTCTCCAGCTTTACTGGAAGGGAGCTACAACCCCTTAGCTCTTGTACTAGCCGATATGTTTACTAGTATGTAGGCACCGACCTACAAAAGGCTATGACCTTCTTTCTTCCTTCAGGGACCATGTTTCATGAATTTTCAGACTGGATACTCCTAGATCACAACACCACAATCTGAAGGCCACGTTTCATCAAATTTTCATACTGGACCCATCAACAACATTGAAGCTTAGAATCAATCACATTTGCAATACAATCATCAAATATATCTACATCAACCAATCACTGAAACTCAATCATCACTCTCTGAATCAACCAAATTCAATCAATCACTGACAACCTCTGAACCTCTGACACAACTGAATCAACCATTCATTCATACTTAATCAACTTCAATTAATCAACTAGAACAGATAGATCACTGTAACCAGTACACAGATCTGAACCCATAACACTACATCATCATTCAGAACCAATTGTAACCTCAAAACCATTCATCAGAGTGTATACGCTACTTGGAAGAGCCAAACTAGTGTGTATACACAACTTCACCAAAGTGAACCAGCCTATAGATCTATAAATTCTTACTTATAACTTCATTGCACTTCCCGACTTCAGACATACCCAGATCATCACATATAAAGGATAAAACATGTGTTAGCAATCAGATCTAGCCCATCCATTATCAGATCACATAATGATAAGTCATTATGATTCTGATCCATCATTAGATCTCATCCACCATCACTGAAGCAAATCACAATCAATCAATATGAAACATTTAGAACACTGTCACCAGAATGACGTCACTAAAACATAAAGCATAACCAAGAACTCTGCATCAACAACCATAACCAACTGCAACTTCAAACATCATAGTTCATAATGTATACGTTATTTCAATGTGTCGAACCAGTGTGTATACGCAATTTTACCAAAGCGAAACAGCATACACATCTGCAAATACTAACTTGAAACTTCACAGACATTTCAGACTTCAGCCATACTGAGATCATAACATTTACAAAATAAAACATGTGTTAGTATTCAAATCTAGACTGTCCATGATCAAACCACATAATGATAGTTCATTTCAAGCTTTATGATCCCGATCCATCAACCATCATCAACCACATAGGTGCATCCTTAGATCAGATCAAGCAAAGCATCAGAAGCTCATAACCTGCATATATGATCTAACACTTCATAAGATATTCAATACTTGCACACTTAGCCTAATAATCTTCTCCTCCTTATATATTTTTAGGCCTTTCTCAATACCTTGGACCAAAACCACTTAGGACCAATACCTTGGACCAAATACCTAGGGTCAATACCTCGGACCAAATACCTTGGATCAATACCTTGGACCAAAACACCTTGGACTAAATACCTTGGACCAAAACCTTGGTTTTCCAACATGTATGCACGTTTCCTCCTTAGAAAGTGCATGTATACGCATACGCTCCTTTTTTCTGTTATCCCGTGTGTATACGCTCTTTTTCTACAGTGAACCCGCGTATACAACTTAACATACCTAAAAATGTCCTTTTTATTCAACTTCTTGATTCTGATCTGTAGTCCTTTGTTCCTTCATCCTATTCTTTTGTACCATTACTTTGTTCCCTCTGAATAGACTTGTTATAATGTGATTTGCCATTGTACATTACTTCTGATCTGATTCCATTGATCTTCCCTGCGTTTTGTCACATCTGTAAACACAACTATCATGCATTCTGTCACATTTGATATCTCTCTTGTAGATTCATCTAGTTACCATATACAAGTGAGTTGTTCTACTATAAGTGGGTTGCCATCAAGTACAACACATGCATCATAATGCCAACACTAAGGCTAAATTGATGCAGATTGAGAAGGTGAGGGAGTTGTACCCTCACCTACTAAACAATTGACAGTATATTTTGGGGTCCAAAAGGCTTCCAGTGGGGAGGAATTACCAAGTGATCAATATTTAGCTCAAAAATCAAAGTGCTCATAATCACTCAAAACCTAAATGACTGCATTCGTTTCGGTGATACGATCCCAATGCAACTCGTTTCACTCAAAATGGAGCTCTTATGGGGAAGATATCGCGTTCTGTCTGCTTTGACAAACAGAGGAATTTTGCAACAAAAAATATAGCCATTGCATAGTCAACAGTATGTAATATTGACGTGGTAGGTGACTGGGCAGGTCGACGAGTTGGTCAATGGCCAGTAAGGTATCTCCAAGTGGCACATTTCGGTTATTAATGGTTTGGTGATTTGGCTCAATTTTATTGGTTGGAAGAGGACCAATGAGAAGAGGACATGTGGCAAGCTCGGAGGTCGTCACGTGTCCCTCCCCAAAGGCCTGGGTATCGAAGCGCAGTGGTAAATTTTTTATGTCAAGTCGGCGAAGTTGAACCTGCAACCTCGCCGGCACAGTTCCAACGTATTATCGCTACACCATACACATATCGCTTAACATATAAGGGTCGCACTTTGTATTTAAATTGTAAGCCGTTGATGGTTAGGGAGAAGAGAGGGCCAGCCCTCTCCCATGTGAACACTACCACTTAATCGTCGGCTAACGACAAACCATAATCATGTGGATTAAGTGTTAACTATAGCTTATGTTAATTAATCTGACTTATCCACTAATTAATGTGTATTTAAGTTGGCGAAGTATTTTGCGGAGCTCCTAAATTCAACGCTAACTCCAAATTTAACGGAGTTAATTGGAGTTCCTCTAGTTTTAGTGGATATTTCCTAGGAGAAACTGTTTTGGCCATAACTTTTGCAGTTTTTGACCAATTTAGGCTCAGAAAAAGTCATTCCTCTATGATTTTGATGTTCTTAGCACATTGAATCAGGTTTCAGGAGAAGTAGAGCATTGTAAACATCACTTTTTTCCATTTTGAGCTAATACAGAGGTCCAAGCCATGGAAGCTGGACAAAGGAGATGTAGCCCAGGAAGGGTGAACTCCTTCATCAAAACATTGTGTTGAGTGTTCATTTTGATGGTTTGTTGTACATTTGATTGTTGTTGTTCAAATCTTTACTTACATGTTATTTTGCTCATGAATTTGACATAAAACTTGACAAAATTTATCTGTTCATTCACAAACACCATAAAGGAAACATATGTACATGAAGCAAATGATAAGAAAATGTTTTTAATTTTGAAGTTGAAATTAGCATAGAAAAACTAACATTCAACAACAGATCAATGTGTTACACTGATGTGGAACAAAAGACAGATCAGGATGATGTGGCATGTTGACATGGTGCCTACATGGAAATAAGGGGTGGATCCAATCATAAAGGATCCAGAATCCAATAATATGGCCTTTTGGGAAAGGTATTAAAGAATTTTAATGATCCCAAGGCCCTTAACCCATATTAGGTTTTGTTAAATATCATATCGTAGTTTTCCTTATCTTTTGACGGATCTAGAGTTTGAAGATTTGGCTTTTCATAAAATTGTCATTCAAATGATTTCCCAAATTTGGATGCCCTTGACAAGATATGGATCAAGTTTTGTTGACTACCCTCACCATTAAATATTTCCCATTGCCTAACAATAATCGGGTATGGAACGTATCAACCTGGATTTTTGAAGAAATGTGTCAAGATGTTTATCCTAGATCTACATATGTTAATTGTTGTTCTATTGGGCATGTTCATCATTTAATGAAAATCAAATCGAATTTTTTTAATTTCGAGATCCAATTTTTTGCAAAATAAGCCTGTTCAAAATTTCCTGGATTTAGGTGTGTTTGATAACCGATGTCTCTAACCGATGAAGATGGAATAATTCAATGGTGAAATGTAGGTGCAAGAACGCCATCTGTCATCCACATGTCATGTGACACTATAGAGTGAGTTGATGACACATAGAAATGGTGCAGTGTGTTAATTGTTACCACTAGCCTAGATCCATCTTAACCTTGAATCTAGCAAGCACAAAGAGGGATCAAATCTCTCAAGGTGCAAACCTCTTTTTTTAGTGCAAAACTTGAGGAAAGGTTTGCTCCTCGAGATATTTTATCCCTCTCGGCGCTTAACAGATCTGAGGTTAAGATGGATCTAGGTTGGTTATATAATATCTATATTTGTACCTATGTGTCTCTTTCTTATTCCCTCTCTCTATATCACACCCCAAACATGCACACTCTCTCTCCATATATATTTATCTCTCTCTCCATTCCTTTTCCTCTCCTTCTCTCTCTCTCTCCTTTCTCTCCCTCTCTATCCCGCTCCTCTCTCCATTCCCTCCCATTCTCCTCTCTCCTTCACTCTCTCTCCATATCTCCATTGTCACTCCCTCTCTCCCTCTCCACCTTTCTCCCTCTATGTCTTTCTTCTTTCCTCCCTCTCTGTCCCCTTCCAACTCCCTCTATCTCCCTTTCTCTCTCTCCTTCTCTCTCTCATTCTCTCTCTCATTCTCTCTCTTGAGTCTTCTCTCTCTCCTTTTCTCTCCCACCTCCCTCTGTCCTTCCCCACAATCACTCTCTCCCTCTCTCTTCTCTCCAACTTTTTCACTATCCCTCTCCATCTCTCCTTCTCTCTCCCCCCTCCACCTATGTGCCTCCCTCTCTCTCTCTCTCTTCTCGTTCTCTCCCTTTCTATCTCCTCTCCTTTTGTCTCTCTTCCATCCTTTCCTCTCTCTCTCTCACTCTCTCTCCACCATATCTATCTCTCCTTATCTCTCCCCTCATATCTCTCTTACTTCCTCTCTCTCCCTCTCTCTCCCTCCCTCTCTCCTTCTCTCTCTCCCCTCTTCTCTCTCTTACTTCCGCTCTTTCCCTCTCCATGATATGGGTCTCTTGAGCTACCAGAATTAACCAAGATCTTTTACTTTTGTGATGTTAGTAGAATTTCATATGGAAGAGCATAAAACAACCACATGTGCATGCTTTAAGAAAGATGCAACATAACAACAACCATCCAATCAAAGAACAAAAACACAATGATAATGCAGTTGACCCAGTGTGGGTTACGTCTCTGGGTCCTGGTGTCAAGAGTGGGGAGGTCACTTCATTATAGTTGCAAGATGATGATGATTACATAGTACATTATTTGTCATTACAAGGATAAATTCCCTCAATCAGAGTGGCATGTTTCTCCACAAGACATTCTCCCTATAGAAACTCACTCAAATGGGCCCTCCTTCAACATGATAATATAGTGAAATCTCACATGATGTGGCATACAAGTATCCATCAACATAATGGTTATCATGTATCTCAACAACAAAAACATCATCTTAGCAAATCAAAATAAAGACATGGCCTAACTGCGTCATATACCTCCACTTTCGGGAATGGTTGGAAAATGCAAAACTCAACTAATGAAATGGACTACACCACTAAATTGTGGCGTGAAATCATGTCAAAAAACTATAAAAATTTTCCCCTTTCTGACACTGTCGAAATCTAGACCCTCAGGAATATTGAAGATTCCCCAAAAGATTCCTTCTTGAATATGGCCAAAAAATCCACTGCTAGAATAAAGATTCTGAGCACACCACCACGCTCCGTGCGAAATTCTGTGAAAAATGACTATAAAGTTGGCATAATTATGCCTTGATAAAAACTCATCCTCTTAAGGAATCTTTTAGACTCCACAAGATTATGCAAAGATTCCTTGTTGTTGGCTACCTGAGTTTTTGTTGCTCATATGGGGAAACAAACCATGCCATCACGTTCCTTGTGAAATTTTGGTTCTTTTGAGTATAAAGTTGACCTATTTCCGTCAATGTGAAAAATCACCCCTAGGGAATCTTTCGATTCTTCACTGCATAAGAAAATATTCCTGTGGGATATTCTAGGGAATATTCCCCTAGAATATACCCACCTCGAAATTCGTTCCCAATGGAATGCGGTTCCACTCGGCACTGGTTCTGCTGCTTGGTGCTACTCTCTGCTTTGTTGGGTTGGCGAATGAAAAAGTTGTGCTTAAATGATGATGTTTGGGCGGAGTTATCAAAGTCGAGCATGTTGCCCTGTTGGTGAAATTTGGCAAGTTGTTACGTGGGGTCGGGGGATCAAATCCCCGCCCGACCCAACATCCCGTGTTGTTAAAATTTTTGGAAGCATTTATAACCGTTGGTATTGGCGTGGTTCTGCAGTGGGTCGTTAGCAGTGTTCACATATAAGAGGTGGTTACAATGTGACATGGGTCGTGGGTGAGGTCCCAGGTCAGCCGGGCCCCTACCCATTTTAAATACAATGTATATATTTGTTGGGGTTCATTGAATGATTTTGGTTAAGAGTTGTTCCGCAAGTGGACCAACCGGCTATTAATACAAGTGAATTCGACACCTACCAGAACATATATGGTGTCGATTGCATATAGGTCAGGCAAGGTCCAGGTCACCCGTGGCCCCGACCCATTCCATTTTAATTGTAATATAACATATGACTGTTGACGTGGGTGGCGTATTTTTTTTAAACATATAGTTCAAATTTTTCCGCCGAAAAATAAGGGTTACTAGACAAATTAATGATTCGACAAATTCACCCTTTCCAGTGGTTGGATTCCATGCTCCGAGATTCTATCAAATTTTTCCCTCGTTAGTGAGTGTTACTTGGCCAAGTTTGACCAAAACTTTGACCAGATATAACATGAGCATATGAACTTGGATTTGAGTGTCGTTCGCACCGTTGGAATTAGGAAGACAAGCACTACGAACTGCTCCTAGTTTCACTTCAATCTGAGGAATTTTATTTTTGAGCTATTCTTAGCCACTTATGAATTCTGAGTGTCT
This sequence comes from Pinus taeda, assembly GCA_000404065.3. Classification (NCBI taxonomy): domain Eukaryota; kingdom Viridiplantae; phylum Streptophyta; class Pinopsida; order Pinales; family Pinaceae; genus Pinus; species Pinus taeda. The sequence goes on from APFE030665895.1 coordinate 17,809, forward strand.
CGAGCCACTTGAATCACTCCTTCACCTCCTTCTCTCTCTCTCTCCCCTCATCGCTCTCTCTCTCTCTTTCTCTCTCTCTCTCTCTCTCTCTCTCTCTCTCTCTCCACCTTCCAACTCTGTAACTCTCTACTCCCTTCTCTCTCTCTCTCTCTCTCTCTCTCTTAAATTTGATCTCATTGTATTGTGTTTAAGAAAGTATCTAAATTTTAAAAAAAATCAATTCGTTGTAAAATTTTAAACCTATATTTTGGATAGTCATGCCAAAGAAATTACAATAATGAAAATCTTAAAAGAATCATGCAATATCTTTGTTCTATGATTGTTAGTCACTTTGCCTGCTCTAATTGGTTGGATCCTTAGTTAAGAGGGATCTATGTTAGTTCTTAATAATATTATTTATATTATATAAATTTCACATATTTTTATATATAAAGGTATTATCATTTTTAATTTTATTGAAACCTTTATTTAATTTTCTATGGAAATTAGGGTCGTAGGATAGAGGGTTTAAATATAAATTGAAAGTAATTATACATTTTATTTTATATCTAAATAAAAAATTTTTAAAATAAAATATTTGATTGTGAAATAAGTTATAGTTTTTGGGCATGTGGTATCGATAATCCGTGGTATTGGGCCATCGTATCGTAATAAAGCCTATTTACAAGTTACAAATATCCATGGTAAAGAATCTTGCAATATTGTTATAGAAGTAATTTTAATAAATTGAATTTTAATAACTTATCTTCTCATGGTATATTAAAGGGTTGGAATGGAAACAAAACAATGAGACATGTTCATAAACTTATATATCAAGTGTTGAGAGTTATCTTTCCTTGTCATTTATTTGGTTATATCAATGAAATTTTAAATTTTGGTAAATGGGTATGTTACACAAGCTCTCCCACACCTGCATACAAAAGAAGTGATTAAGCATGAAAACTGTAAGTATGGATATTTGCAATTTGCTTTGAACTATGTGAGGGAAGACCACATGGGCTTTAGAATATCGGGAGATGGACAAAAAAAATCTCCCACAACTTGCATATACATGGTACTCTTTAAGCGTTGTAGGGTGCAAAGTGATGAATGCAACATGCAACACGTGGGAAGACTTGGTGAAAATAAAGACCCACAACCCACATACATGTCAAACAAGTAAGTGTTGTGAATGTTTTTTGTTCTGCAAAATGTGGGAAACAAATGGGCGAAATGGAAGACCCTCAACCCACATGATGATTCAAAATACTAATTATTTGAAAACAAAGCATACTAGTTGTAGTGTGGGGTTTAGAAAAGAAAAAATAGCATTGATCAACAATGGGAAAGTGTGCAACTGATGGAATGATGCAATTTATTCCAAGTAAAAGGTTGGTAGAACAATCTCCTTGTTAACTAAATGCAAAATGAGCAAAAGTGCCCATCTAGGAAATCATGGACAATATCAGCCATTTGGAAAAGAGAAAAAATCACAATTGGGAGGGGGTTGCCATGCATGTGAATGGAGGAGAATAGAGTTGCATGCAGAGAATAAAGAAGAGACTTGGGATGTGAGTAAAGCCATTTTTGGTGAGATACCAAATGAAAATCCCTAGTCTGATGACCTAAATGGTGGGGGGAACTCTCTACAAATGTTGGTGTGTAGGGTCATGATTATGGCCTCATTGGGAGCATAGGAAGGAATTTTAAGGAGTAGTTTCTTGAGGGATTGTGTAATAGTGAAAGGAGCTCGTTCTTATGTTATGTAGAGCCAATATATGGGGTGATTGATGGTTGGAAGAGTCCTGTGGACTTGGTGGTAATATTTTTCATATGGAAAAATGCCTCTAATAGATTGTAAATTGTTTTGTGTTGCTATAATTTTCCCTTTGTCCAATTGTAGAAAGGCAAAGTCCAATTGTTCCTATGGTTGGGTGGAAAATCACTCAATCTCAGTTAGTTTGTTGGGTAACTTACATTCAAATAAATTCATCTAATTTTTACAATCACATTTGATTGACTAAATATGCATGCATTGAGTAAGATGTGTTATTGGTTGTGGAATTGCACGAAAGAATAATTGTGCACGTGAAGACTTTTAATGCATTTTGGAATGAATTTCTCAAAGGGATGGATTTCATCCCAAGGAATTATGTTACAACACTTAAATGAATTAAGCTTTGAAAGGTGTAAATCTAGGAGGTTATTTTGGTGATGAGATTTAGTGTTTAAGCATAACTTTGTAATGAATTAAGATCGGGCTGATAAAAGTATTGTTTGTTGTATGATGTTCACTCGTAAGTACTGTATAGGCAATAAAACATTATAGGAAAAGCCTAAATTATGGTGAATGATATTACTTGCTTATATATACCTTTATGCAACCTTTAAGCCTACCATATGAATAGGTTTGTTATGATTATCAGATATGAACTTGCTAAGTATGAGAAATAATGAACTAGCCTAGATCCATCTTAACCCAGGATCTAGTAAGCGTCGATAGGGATCAAATCTCTCGAGGTGAAAACCTCTTTTTTTTGTGAAAAACTTGAGGAAAGGTTTTCACCTCGAGATATTTGATCCCTCTCAATGCTTGATATATATGAGGTTAAGATGGATCTAGGTTGTTTATATAATATCTATATTTGTACCTATGTGTCTCTTTCTTGTTCCCTCTCTTAATCTCACACCCTAAACATACACACTCTCTTTCCATATCTATATATCTATCTCTCCCTCCCTCTTCCTCTCCCTCTCTTTCACTTCCCCTTCTCTCCCTCTCTCTCCTCTCTCCATTCTCTCTCGTTCTCCTCTCTCCCTCACTCTCTCTCCATCTCTACCTTGTCACTCCCTCTCCCTCTCCACCTTTCTCCCTCTATGTCTTTCTTCTTTCCTCCCTCTCTCTCCCCCTCCAACTCCCCCTCTATCACGACCACAATATGAGCATGTGCGATGAGTGACAGTGGAGACATAACTTTAGTTAAAGGTGACGAGCCAAGTTTGCAATGATAAGCGGGTGTATACGGTTAAATGTGCCCTGGAAAGTGTGCAACGACGAGTTGTGCGACGACGAGTTGTGTGACAACGAGTTGCGATGGTGCGATGAGCTACTTAGAGAGTTGAAAAAACAAGATTTGGAAAATCGAAAAAGTATGGGGAGACCATGCGATGAGATATATGAGGTGTCGAAAAACTGACGAGTTAGTGGGCCGATGTCCGGAGCGGACGATTTGGCGGGCCGATGTGCGGAAAGTGGACGAGTTGGTTGGCCGACGCACTCCTTGGTAGTTTTCATGGGCGAATTGTGTGGTTGGCCTGCCACCTTGATACATGATGATTTGGTGTATATAGATAGCGAGTTGGTGGAGAGGACCATCAAACTCAAGTGAGAAAGCATTAGTTAAACACTTGGGTGAGCAAAGAGAAGGAAGAACAAGGAAGGGCAAGATGCAAACTGAACGAGGGTTGCAATACCGAGGCAAGTCAAGCGAGTTGCAGATTTCAGGTGATGTTCTAGGTGGACAAGCCGTAGGTAGGCGCTCCTGCCCAACGTACAAGTCTGAAGCGGGCACTCCTGCCTGAACCGATGAACATTATGTAGAGGACCCGACAACATGGGTGTTCCTGCCCGATGAGCTGCGGAGGACGACCCGAGGGTGGGCGCCTCTGTCTAAACGAGCTGGGGAGGATGACACAGTTGGGTGCTCCTGCCTGGATGAGTTGTAGACGAAGACACGGAGGTGTGGGTGCCCCTACCCAGCAACGAGTTGCGGAGGGTGACATGAAGGAGGGCGCATCTACCCGAACGAGTTGTACGAGACGAAAGAATGTGGGCGTTGTTGAACGAGAGGGTGACCCGACCCGGTGAGGTGGGCGACCCGACACGAGTAGGCCGAGTTGCTGATTTTTGGTAGCTTTGGGTGAATTTTTGGGTTCTTGGCAAAGGTTGTACTTGTAAAAATACTTGTAAAGATTGTATTATTATTATTGGGCGGACTCTAATATGGGAGTTTCCCCTCCCATTAAAGAAAGTTATTCCGCTGTGCATATTGATAAATGATGATAATGTAAATGTTATTGCGCTGTGTAAAATGATGAATGCTTAGTAGAATTTCAAAAAAATAACTAAGTGTTGAACGTTAGGCATAGCTTGTACTCATTAGTATTGGTGAAAAGAAATTGGGTAGCGGTGTCGCACCTACCTATGTGTGGTTGAAAGACCACCACTAGGATAGGGCGCATGACAGATGGTATCAAAGTTGATTTGGGAAAACGAGGTGAAGTAGATACCATTGCACTTTGTGACAAATGGTATCATAGGTTGATTAAGATGAATCAAGATTTGAAGATTGAATTTAATACTTCGTGATAGTTGATACCTTTTCGTATCAATTGGTATTGGGTTTTGAATTTGATGATCATTGAGGGTAAAGAAGGTATTGAAAACTTGTTGAACGGATGAAGATGGTTGAAAGAGCATTTCAAAATCTTGAATACATGATAGATTATTGGAAAGACGAGACGCAGAAACGCTATGAATCTCTTGTGCAAGAGTGGGAACTCTTGATACACATGTGGGAAAAGGTAGTGGGCATACGGAAGGGCTTGGGTAATCTTCACGGAAGGACTGCTGAACTCAATGAACTTGATGAGAAGATACGACAAGGTGATCGAAGATTCCAAGAACTCATGGATGAGTGAATTCGACTAAGGGAGAAAAGCACCATGCTGTACGCAAAAGTCAAGGGACTTCAGGATGAAATCAAGAGGGACTTTCTTGGTCGAAAGCCCATTGTGATAGAGTAAGATGAGCTCGATTACATTGACATACTTTGGAACTATCACCGAACCATGAAGGAAGATGTTCGAAAGATTGGATCACTTAGGATGGAAGAAGTCAATATGTGCCAAGTAGGTGCACTTAAGTAGAAAACGATGGAGGAAAAGCTTGATGGAGCTCAAGATAGATGAGGATCAAGTTGCTTAGATGAATCGAACAGGGAGCTGGAGTACCTTAAGAAGAAATTCAGGTCGAAACATAAGTTGAAATACTCTTCTGAGGTCAAGTTGTTGAAGAAGGTTTCCAAGATAAGACGCAAGATCAAGCCAAGAGAGGATGGTGATGCCTTAAGGCTAAGTTTTATGCAGGTAACCATACATGGCAAGAATTTTGTTGCATTAGTAGAAACAGGGGCTACTAATAGCTTCCTTATCAAGAAATCAACAACATCCTTTAGGAAGGAAGTTGAAGTGGGAAGAGAGTCGAGTGTTTTTAAAGCAGTGAAATCTACGATGAAAGTCGTAACAGGTGCTTTGAAGGACACTCAGGTGAGAATGGGTTCATGGTTTGGGAATTTGGACTTGAGGGTGATCGACTTGGATGATCATACTATGGTTCTAGGGAAGGACTTTCTGAAAGTTGCATGAGCCATACTAATGGTGGATCGAGACATTCTCTTGATTACAGTTGGAGGACAAACTATGTTGGTTCTTATGAATAGAAGGAGTTTCTTGTGATATAGACCAAGGATAGCTTCGATAACTTTGTATCCTAAGGATCCAAATGTCAAGCATGATTATGTGGATTAAAGGGGACTTGGATGTATGACTCAAACAATGAAGGAAAGGAAGATAATTGTTTTTGTTTCAAGAACTAAGAGGAAAGATGAAGGTGGAAAGACAGTTTCACACATCTTGAGACACTTGATAGGTGCATCTTCTACGGAGTATCTTCACCATGGAGTTACCGATGAAGGGCGTTCGAGTACTTCTTCAAAAGAAGTGGTTGTGGAAGATTATGCAAGTAGAGATCTGGCTGTCATAGTGGATTTTTGCAAGTATACCATGGGCATATATGACTTTCAGTTGACGAAAGACAAGCTTGAGAAGCTTGGTTGCACATATGAGGAGGTTGAAGTTGTGCACAAGTATATGAGGATGCAGTATCAATCGAATACATGGGTGGATGAGAGTCAGGGAGGAAACTTATTGGCCCTTCTTTCTAGATAGATGGACCTTGGAGATAGGTGTGTGCAAGTCCTTGATATCTAGGAGGACTACCCTTACAAGGGGCCTTGGAGATGAGGCTTCTTTTCTTGACAGGTTGATGATGCTTGGATGAATGTGACTGTGTGACAACAAATTGGCATTGGCATTAACATCATGGGTAGCATGTTACAGATGAGATGATGGATTATGTCATGGACTTGAGCATGGATTAATTTTACACTTGGATGGATTCTTGATCGAGTTGAGATTATGATAGGACGTTGAGAAACAACCAACGGTGACTTGAGGAGGTTCATTCTCATGGGTTGAGCGCTACAGTTGGATTAGCTACCCAACTAGTTCGATGACATGGGAGCATGTAGTGCACTGAGTTTGTGTCAAATAAATGTCTTGGTTACAACTGACATGTTGTGTTGGATGGAGTATTATGCATTGATTCACATGATGAGGTAATACACGGTATATGTTGCAGTGATGGTATGTAGTCGAGTTGGAGGGAGCAACCTTCCATGATGGGGCAGCATGTGGGATTGCGACAAACATGGATTGATGATCATGGATTGAGTAGACTTCCTATTCATGGAGTCATGAACCTCGGTCGTTTATGCGATGATGGAGCAGAGATGGGCAGCATGGACATTTTGTAGATGTTAGGGCTAACGAAACTTTACGACAATGTATGATGGTGTTTTCGAGAACAACAACTGCTTAAAGTGGGGGAGTATGTCATGACCACGAGCTGAGCATGTGCGAGGAGCAATGGTGGATACATAACTTCAATTAAAGACGATGAGTTGGTGTGTTCGGTTAAACGCGCCCCCGTCAAGTGTGCGAGAACAAGCTGGTGTGTTCGGTTAAATGGGCCCCGGCAAGTGTGTGACAACGAGTTGCGACGGTGCGACAAGCTACTTGGAGAGTCGAAAAATCAAGATTTGGAAAATCAACTAAGTATGGGCAACACGTGCGATGAGTTATAGGAGGTGTCGAAAAACTAATGAGTTGGTGGGCCGACGTGTAGAGCAGACAAGTTGGCAGGCTGACATGCGGAAAGTGGATGAGTTGGTTTTCCGACGTAGTCCTTGGTATTTTTCATGGGAAAATTGTGTGGTCGACCAAGGCAAGCTGACGCACCTTGATACATGATGAGTTGGTATACATAGATGGTGAGTTGGTGGAGAGAAGGACCATCAAACTCAAGCAAGAAAGAATTAGCTAAACACTTGGGCGAGCAAAGCGAAGGGCGAACAAGGGAGGGAAAGCTGTAGACGGATGAAGGGCAGCAGTACCGAGCCAAGGTGAGCAAGTTACAGATTTTGGGTGTTGTTCTTGGCGGATGAGTCGCAGGTGGGAGCTTATGCCCGGTGGATGAGTCGCAAGCGAGCGCTCTTACCCAAATGAGTTGCAACAGGTACTCCTTCCTGAACAAGTGAACGTTGTGCGGAGGACCCGACGATGTGGGTGCTCCTGCCCGATGATCTGCAGAGGATGACCCGAGGGTGGCCACCTCTACCCGGGCGAGCTACGGAGGATAACATGGTTGGGCGCTCCTGCTTAGACAAGTTGCGGAGGATGACACGGAGGTTTGGGCGCCCCTACCCAATGACGAGTTGCAGAGGGTGACACAAAGGAGGGCGCCTTTGCCCGAAAGAGCTACACAACACAACAGAACTTGGGCACTGCTGAATGAGAGGGCGACCCGACCTAGTGAGGTGAGCGACCCAACACGAGCAGGTCGAGTTGCTACTTTTTGGCAGTTTTGCTAAGGTGAATTTTTAGGTTCTTAGCAAAGGTTTTACTTGTAAAAATAATTGTTAAGATTGTATTATTATCATTGGGCAGACTCTAATCTAAGAGTTTCCCCTCCCATTAAAGAAAGTTATTCCGCTGTGTATGTTGATAAATGATGATGATGTTAATGTTATTCCACTGTGTAAAATGATTAATGATTAGTAGAGTTACATAAAAATAACTAAGTGTTGAATGTTAGGCGTATCCCGTACTCATTATTATCAGTGAAAAGAAAGTGGGTAGCAGTGTTGCACCTACTTATGTGCGGTTGAAAGACCACCGCCAGAATAGGGGCGTGACACCCTTTCTCTCCCTCTCTCTCTCTCCTTCTCTCTCTCCTTCTCTCTCTTGAGTCCTCTCTCTCTCCTTTTCTCTTCCACCTCCCTCTATACTCCCCCCTATCACTCTCTCCCTTTCTCTTCCCTCCAACTTTGTTACGATCCCCCTCCCTCTCTCTTTCTCTCTCCCCCATTCATCTATGTGTCTCCCTCTCTCTCTCTTCCCGTTCTCTCCCTATATCTCTCCTCTCCTCTTCTCTCTCTTCCCTCCTTTCCTCTCTCGCTCACTCTCTTTCCATCTCTTCCTTTACACTCCCTCTCTCTATCCACCTATATCTCTCCATGTCTTTGTTCTTTCCTCCCACTCTCTCCCCCTCCAACTCCATATATGTCTCTCCCCTTCTCTCTCTCCCCTTGTCTCTCTCTTGCTTCCTCTCTCTCCCTCTATCTCTCACCTCCCTCTCTCATTGTCTCCCTCCCTTCATCTCTCTCTTCCTTCCTCTATTTCCCTCTCTCTCTCTCTCCCCACATCCCTCTCTCTCTCTCTTTCTCTCTCTCTTTCTCTCTCTCTCTCTCCACCCTCCAACTTTCTCACTCTCTACTAGGTTTCTCTCTCTCTCTCTCTCTCTCTCTCTCTCTCTCTCTCTCTCTCTCTCCACCCTCCAACTTTCTCACTCTCTACTAGGTTTCTCTCTCTCTCTTAAATTTGATCTCATTCTATTGTGTTTAAGAAAGTTATCTAAATTATAAAACTCAATTGGTTGTAAAATAGTAAACCTATATTTTGGATCAACCATGTCAAAGAAAATACAATAATGAAAAACTTAAAAGAATCATGCACTATCTTTCCTCTAGTACTGTTCGTCACTTTGTTTGCTCTAATTGGTTGGATCCTTAGTTAAGAGGGATCTATGCACTATATTTCCTCTATTATTGTTTGTCACTTTTCTTGCTCTAATTGGTTGGATCCTTAGTTAAGAGGGATCTATGCTAGTTCTTAATAGTATTATTTATCTTATATAAGTTTCACATCTCTTTATATATAAAAGTATTCTCATTTTTAATTTTATTGAAACCTTGATTTAATTTATATGGAAATATTTTTAGTAGTAGTTACAAGTTACAAATATCCATGGTAAAGTGGGGTGAATATCCATGGTAAAGAATCTTTGCATATTGTTATAAAATATTTTGATTATGAAATAAGTTGTGATTTTTGGTAATGTGGTATTGATAATCCATGGTATTGTAACAATGTCTATTCACAAGCTCATAATATTAATGGCAAAGTGAGGTGAATATCAATGGTTAAGAATCTTGTCATATTGTTGTAAAATATTTTGATTGTGAAATAAGTTATCATTTTTGGGCATGTTGTATTAATAAGCCATGGTATCGGCCTATGGTATTGTAACAAAGCATATTCATGAGTTAATAACAAAATAAAAATATTACTTTAAATTTTTATTATTAATTGAGCCAACATTTAAATGTTTACACTCATCCCCTGATTTGGGGTTCATATTACTTCTAACTTTTTATTTATTATTTTTAACCTTTTGTTTATTACTTTTAACTTTTTATTAATTGAGACAACATTTAAATGTTTACCCTCATCTCCCATATCGCTTTTAACTTTTAGTTATTTTCTCATTGAGTTTGTAGTTAAAATTGTTTACATACTTACGTTACACCTACACATCTACCCTGTATTGGGTGTAGAGCACCTCTCAGCACAATAAAATTAATGTGTAAGCAACTTATACCTCCATGTGGAGGGAATCCACATTAATGTAGAATTACATAAACATGTGCATGTGTATATAAATATATACATTTTTCTCTTGAAAGATAATGATGCCAAATTGGAATGCTTTTACCATACTAATATGGAGATCTTAAAAACTATGAAAAAGACTTAATCCTTCTCCAAGATTTGAGATTTGTATCTTATATCCGTGATTGACTATTTAGGATTTTATGATTCAACCTTTTAGTAACTTTCTAGTTTGAAGGCTCATCACCAAAATTCTAAGATTAGAATTTTTTGAGTTTGAATGAATTAACATTTTCATGTTTCAATAACTTTAACATTCCTTGATTCTCTATGATAAAAAATTGTTCTTGGATTTTTGGAACTTTCGATATCTAACCAATTTTGAAGATCTAGACACTTTCCTAATATTACCAAAAGATAATTTTTTCTCCGAGATATAATGCATGTCATCAAAGATAAATTTTATGGATGACATAGTGTGTGTTGTTGAAGATAATTTTCCCTAGTGACCTAGGAGCTTTTGTGAGAAGATGTTTTCTTGTGGCATGATGTATCATGCCTAGAAAATATTTAGGTGAAATATCTTGCTCCCATACATAATTTTCATCTATAAAATCAAGTAGAAAGGAGAAAATAAATATGAAGGAAAAAGGTCTATTTTCTCAATAGACAAGAAAATAAAAGGCGGTGATATGTCAGTGAAAAAATAAAAGTTGGATGTGAAGAACTACTCAAGGGAAAATATTTTTAAGTGAAAAGGAATGAAAGAAGATTCCTTTTATTAAAGGAAAAGAAAATAAAAGGTGGTTATACATTGCCAGAAAGACAAATTGATGGCACGATACACCACAAAAACACAGGTTTTATTGTGATGTGATAAAGGAGAAGAGCATCCTTTTCTCATCGATAAAAACTTTCCTGCAATGTGATAAATGGGGAATGCTTCCTTTATTAAGAGAAATAATATTTTTGCAAGTGTGATATGTTTCACCATAAAAATCTATGGTGCAACACATTCTAGAAGGAAATGTTTTTTGAGGTATGAAAAGTCATTCCGCGGGGAGAAAATATTTGTGTGATATGCCAAGAGAAAGTCAATTCCTTGAAAAAATATGAAAAGGGTGATATGTTACAATATGACCCTTAACGTGTGATTGTATGATGCCATGAAAGATCTAGTGCCCCACATGCATGTTGATGCCATCAAGTGAAGAAGTCCAAGGTCCTTAAAAGGCTATAACTACTTGCTTGGAGCGTAGAAATGACCAAGAGTACAATCATTGGAAAGATCTCGACGACTAGAATGTTAGATGTGGCCTTGAAGTCATGTTAGGAAATATGATTTAGTGGGAAATTTTGATTACTCCACCTTCTTAATGATGCTTAATGGGTTAGCTATGTTACAATAAAATTCATGAAGATATCAATCTAGATATTGGTTGGAATTGTCAGTGGTTATAATGCCTTGATAGTCTTCACGATCTTGCCCTTGTTTCTTTAACAAGCTTCACATGTTAGTACAAAATCATGCATGTTTGTTTTCATGCCTTCCCAAAAGAAAGAGAACTTAGCTTGTTCAAAGCCTTTATCAAAGATATTGTGACTTGTAGTAGGTGATGAATGTAACTCCTCTAAGACCTTTTGTTTAAAAGCATAATTTTTCATAAGAAAAATGTGTCCTTTATACTTCAAGCTATTTTTTGCCAAGTATAATCTCGAGGGGGGGGGCAAGGGGGGTTGGCATCTTCCTAAAGCCTTTGAATGAGTCAAACAAAGGGGTCATTTGCTTAATAGTGAAGACCAAAGGGCTCAACAAAATTACCAAATTAACCAAAACTATGACCTCAAACAATATCTCTAGTGTTAAAAACCCTTATTTTTGTTAAATATATTAAAATCAACACTTGAATTTAGTCAACCCTTTAAGATATTAAAATCAACCCTCGAAGTCTTAACAACCAATACTATTACAATAAAAATCTTAAAATCAACATTTGAATAAAA
>APFE030665895.1:29891-82949 GCA_000404065.3 Pinus taeda
TTCTATTGAATCCTAAACACTAGCAGACGAAGTTCAATTTTTTGTTCCTAAACACTAGCAGACGAAGTTCAATTTTTTGTTTACTCATTATCATGGTCTTCCACAAGGGAAACCATTCCAATGACAGTGAAGGCGATTGATTGGTTTTTCATTCATCAAAATACTCAAAAGTATTAGTTCAATGATATGTATCCCACATTTAGATAGTTGTCTAGAAGGATTGTCAAAATTACAACATATTATCTCCCAAGTGTAGTTATACATCCATGTAACTATGAAAATAAAATAAAGTTTATGAAGCCAAAACATAAGCCAAGGGACCTTAGCGAGCATCATTTATCAAAGGATGTTACTAAGGCCAGGTCTTGTGCACTTGAGCCTACTAGAGGTCTGTGACCACAATAAATATGACTTTTGATGTGTGTCGAGAAAGCATTAAGGTTAACCAAATAAAAGAGATGGTGGCGTTGGACCCTTTGGATTTCATTGAGGCATGCAATTATCTCATTGTGATCCTCGTATTTTTCTTTGAGCACTTGCCCTAGGAGTGTATTCATTTTCTAATGAAGGGTCATAGAATCAAGGTCTTGATTGTATCATCCCCATGTATGCCTGAGGTTAGGGACCCAACTAGAAACTTCAATTTGTATTTCAAAGTTAGAATAGGCATGGTGGTCATTAATGGTTGAAGCTTCTAATTAATGAATTTCCACTTGTATCCCAAGTGGGGTAGCGAAATAGAAAATAACAGTAGTATATTGGGATTGAGTCTAAGCTCAAGGTCTTCCTAGAGGGCCATGACCCCCAGACCCATGGTATTGTAAGTGGCATCCACCCATGGTATTGTAAGTGGCATCCACCCATGGTATTGTAAGTGGCATCCACCCATGGTATTCATTCACCTATGGTATTCGCCCATGGTATTGTGACATCCACCCATGGTATTCATTCACCCATGGAATTGACCCGTGGTATTGTGACATCCACCCATGGTATTCATTCACCCATGGAATTGACCCATGGTATTGTGACATCCACCCATGGTATTCATTCACCCATGGAATTGACCCGTGGTATTGTAACTGAAAAAGACTATAAGTAACAAGTTACATTTTGTAAAAATACAATTTTGTCCGCCATGATGTAGCTCTTACAGTTATTCTCCATTTTAATAAAAAAAATATTTATGGTTTTGTTTATTGGGCATTCTCCTCTTTTTCTTCTAGCAATTTCAAATTTTTAGATCTTCGGGGCATCTCCCCCAAGATCCATTTCAATATTTTAGATATTGAGGGCCTCCCCCCAAGATCTGGATCAGTGGTATGAGAGCAGGTTATGATTCCATGGGAATGATTTGATGCATATTTCAGTTTCAAATTTTGCAGCAATATTCAACAAACTTCAGGCATGTGCTACGTCCTCCACATAACACTTTCTTGGGCCAAGCAGGAATATTTTTTTTTTTCATTTTATGCAGGAATATTTTTTTGGGCAGCGAGTTTGAAGATAAAATCTGAAACATTTGGTGCAATATTTACAAAAAATAAAAAATAACATATCTGGATTCCTTGCAAAAAAATAACAAAACTCAAAAAAAAAAATCGGCTGAATCGGAGTCTGGATGAGGGAGATATCGCTGATTTAAAATCAACTCTGTTCAAGAAATTATTTCTGACAACAATTGGTGGACGGCGATTCTCCTATCATTTTTTGAGATCCTCTTGAAAAATCACCCAATTTCAAAAAAAAAAAAAATGGGTCGAATCGAAGTTCGAATGTAGGAGATATCGTTGATTTAAAATCAATTATTTTTTCATAAATTTTGTGATGGCGAAAAAATTGCAGGGCGAATCTGAAATTCTAGAGTGTCCAGATAAGGATTTCCATCACATGGGAAGATGAAAAATGGTCCTTTTGCTTCCAAAAACAAGTTATAATAAATATTTTGAGTTATATTGACTGAGTTATGTCCATTTTAATTCTGGAGTAGCATTCGGAGGGGGTTCCCATTGGAGACGTGCCCTTCCACCCCACTTTAGCAGGCACCTGCTTCATATTCATCAATTTTGAGCATAGCAGCATTCAGCTTGGGTTTTTTGGAGACGTGCCCTCCCACCCCAGGCTATGTAGGCACCTGCTACTTCATCAACAACCAACATCATGGTTATGGGTCAACCGCACAAAATCCTTGTCATCGAAGTCCATTTGCTAGGTCGCACACTGTTAGAATCGTAGTTGGTCATAAGCATTACAGGGTATCTCTATCCTTGGATCTTCGTTTTTCATGGTTATGGGTCATCCACAAACCCACACTTCATCGAAGTCCATTTGCTAGGCCGTACACTATCAGTTTCACAGTTGGTCACAAGCATTACAAGGTATCTCTATCCTCGGATCTTCATTCATCATGGTTATGGGTTAACCACATAAAACCCTTCTCTTCAGTGGCTCTTCATATTCAACAAAGGCTTCGTAGAAGAGAACTTCACACAATGGGGACCATTGCTTCTTAAGGAGGGAGGAATGATCTGAATGCAAAATGGCATCAACCCATGGTATTCATCCACCCATGGAATTTACCCATGGTATTGTAAGTGGCATCCACCCATGGTATTGTAAGTGACATCCACCCATGGTATTCATTCACCTATGGTATTCGCCCATGGTATTGTGACATCCACCCATGGTATTCATTCACCCATGGAATTGACCCATGGTATTCATTCACCCATGGAATTGACCCATGGTATTCATTCACCCATGGAATTGACCCGTGCTATTGTAATTGAAAAAAATTATAAGTAACAAGTCACATTTTGTAAAAAGACAGTTTTGTCTGCCACGATGTAGCTCTTATAGTTATTCTCCATTTTAATAAAAATATTCTTTGTGGTTTTATTTATTGGGCATTCTCCTCTTTTTCTTCTGGCAATTTCAATTTTCCAAATCTTGGGAGCCTCTCCCCCAAGATCCATTTCAATCTTTTAGATCTTGAGGGCCTCCCCCCAAGATCTGGATCAAGAGGGTTCATGACTAGCAAGTCTAGCCTATGGTCTAAGAAACTGTGACCCAAAGGCATCTAAGTTATCAAAATCGCTTAGGGATCACTTAACTTGGGGTACACCAACCCTTAACATGGTTGGAATTTATATGTTTCCTCTTAGTTATTGTGAATTTTTAAACACAAATTGTTATACAAAATGTGGTCCTTTAAAACCAATTACATTAGTAAAATTTAACGAATTTTGAATATATAAAATAAACAATTTAAAAGAAATTTAAAAATAATAATTAATTAAATGCAATTAAAAAAAACATATAAAAAAATACTTAAAAGAACAACTAAAAATATAATGTAATTAATAATAATATATATATATAGTATAAATGAAAAAATTGGACAAAAAAACATTTCAAAATATATTATAGTGAAAATATTATTCATGAAATTACACTTTTAAAACTTAATTAAAAAGATTAATATTAAAAATTTATCATTTTTGCAATCAAAATATTTTACTCAACTTTACTTCATCATCACTTTTCTCTTTAAAAATAAAATAAATCTTTTGTATATATGTTGATGATGCCGGAAATTCATCAACCAAGGTGGTCTCCCCGATGTGAAGTCCCAATTAGACCTCACATTGTTTGGAATAGGAGCCCCAACCAGAAATATAGTCGATTGTCATTGTCCTTAAGGATTTGCCTTGGTTGCAACTATTAACATAAGAGGTTATACAACATTTTTTGAAACAAGCAAGCTGACACTGTGATGCATACTATTGCGATATATAAGGTACTTTCACGATAGGAAGAAAGAGAGTGAGCATCTAGAAGAAAATTAATAGTGTCATCCCAAAAGGGACACACAAGAGCATAAGAAGATCACAATTTAGTCTACAAAGTAGTTCACAAGACAACCACGATCATAAAACCAAGTACAACACACCTTCAACAAGATAAGTACCAAAGCCAATGAAATAGTTCAATTTCGTTGACACATATGAATGAAACACATACCGCAAACATCTAAAGAATAGTCCTACGATATTCACGATACATACATGAAAATGTGTTGGCTCATAGAGCTTCATATATTAAGTGGACATGCCAAGATATACAAGTACTATGTTGTCACACTAGCCGCAATGGTGGAACAATAAGTCACCACTTACTTCTCCAAAGAAATGTCTTCTCTCCTATGTCAAGCTAGAGAAGCCAAGGTGAAAGCTCAAGTCCTAAAAGTCCTTTTGCTTGATTTATGAGCGTGTATTTATAACAAATGAGGTGATTCTTCACATCCCATGTGACTCTTAACCTCCCTCGTGAATCTTGACCTTCCATAATGAATTTTTGAATTCTTACATGACCTTTGAGCTTCTATATAACTTTAGAACTCAATAGTGACTCTTCATATTTCATGTGGGACCCTTAGTCTTCCACATATTTTACATTTGCTCATTTTGTAGAATTACATAATTACATTCTTCAAATGACGTGACGGGACATTATGACACATGTGACTCTTGACAATGATGACATGGAACTTCATGATGATGTGGCATTGCCAAGCTACTCATTTTTCTACTTTCTTTTGTAGATTCATGATAGATCTTTCATGTTCATTGTATTCATCCTCCAAGGGGATGATTTATATGGAGTCTTCGTGTGCTCTTGATCTTTGATCTTTTGTTGGAAGCTAGTGCCTCTTCATATTCTCTTTGATGGTCATCTTGTCTTCCAGCTCCAAAGGTTTCTTCTAGTAGGATCTCCTTCTCTTCTTCCCATTCATCATCATCCTATCATGACAAGATATAATACCTGCAACTGGAAATCACTCATGACAAGACAACATCAATTTGAAAATCTCCTAATCTAACATGCTTCATGAAATCATTTATTGAGGCTATAACTGGGTACTAGACCGGGAGGAAAGCTCAGGGATTGCACAATGTGCAGTTCTAGGGGTCTAGAACAAGGACTGAGGCTTGAGATTGCATAGTGCATAGTTTAGGGAGGCCTAGGTAAGATAACTTCATTGTTGAGGAGATCAACAAGGCAGTCTTGAGCCTTGAGACTGCACAATGTGTAGTTCTGGAGGGATCCTGATCAATGGATTGCGTAGGTGCATAGTTCAAGCACTCATGGAGACAACTTGATGACTGAAATAGCACAATGTGTAGCAAGAGACTAGATGGGAGGAAATATTATGTAGTTTCTGAGGGCAGGGAGGAAATCCTTGAGCACTATGACTATGCAATGCGTAGTCCTTGGAGGCAAGAACTATGCATTACGCAATTCTAGGAGGCAAGGGGGAATTTTGAGCCTTGCTACTACATGATGCGTAGTTCAGGAGGCTGACTTAGGTCAAGTTGGTTAGGCATAAATCTTCTCAAGATTTGGCATAGGGTAGAAGTGAGACCAGGATGAACCTATGAATGATCACACACACTCAAAAAAATTGACGACACAACAATGAACACTTATTATATAAGACAACATGATCC
Source organism: Pinus taeda (assembly GCA_000404065.3). Taxonomy (NCBI): domain Eukaryota; kingdom Viridiplantae; phylum Streptophyta; class Pinopsida; order Pinales; family Pinaceae; genus Pinus; species Pinus taeda. The sequence goes on from APFE030665895.1 coordinate 35,402, forward strand.
CCTCAATGCAATGACAATACAACAACCTCCTCTAAGTGTGATACTTAGGGTACACTTTGCGATGACAGTGAATACCCTTGTATGACAATGCTCAAGACTTGGGGAATATGTCTGAAGTATTTCATTATGATGAATGGGACACAATAGTGCAGGATAATTCATTAAAAATTTCCTTTAATAATGTACAATCAACTCCCTTCGACTAGGTGCAATAGTTACAATACACTTTGTGACGACACTAGTACACCAATGCATAAAACTTTGGGGATGGGTATAGTACATGTCTACGTGATAAATAGGACCCATTAGTACCAAATTTTCCTCTCGAAATGAACCACAACCCTTCTTATGCAATATGCGACACTTCCCATGCCAAAAGATGGCATTTGCGATAGTTAAAAAAAAGTGCAAACGACACTTGCAAAATGTGAACGACATTGAAAGCAACACATGGCAGAGTGAAGATAACATGAAAATTATACTTAATAAAATGAAGGAAATCAAAAGTGACAATAATAAACATGAAAGTGACACTTGCGAAAGCGAAGGTGTGCAAAAGTGACAGTTGGAAAAACTCACCGAAGTAGAAGTGCAATTGCAAATTAAAGTGAGATAACGTAAATTAAAAGTGTGCACTAACTGTCGACATAAGTTGAACATTTCATAGGAACTGTCTCGATGGATTGTGTTATTCCTATTCAATTTTGCAAAAAGGAATGTACTCACGACTTGTTATGGAGTGAAAATGTGTGGTTAGTGACTTTGACACTTAGAAACCAAGAAGAAAACTTAGATACTTAGTGTAACATTAATCAATCATGAAGCGAGTATGGAATGACAAATCGTTGGATCCTCAATAGGCTCCAAAATTCATGTGTAGGCAAAATTTTGGAGGGTGTTGATCACAAGATTAACACTTGGCAACACACTGGTAAAACTCCAGCTTATTTCTTCGGGTTTTTGTTAAAAATTAATTATCGAAGCAATGAAACAAAAAATATTGCGGAAACACAAACATGTAAACGCATAAAACAAGAGAGAGACACAGATATACGTAGTTCACCCATTTGTGGCTATGTCCACGGAGAAATAGCTAGTTCTTACTTTCATATTATCCAGCAAAATGAAGAGATACAACTTACAGCAGATATGTTGTAATTTCCTCTTATCTCTCACATAGTCTCCTCTCTCTTTTTTTCTGAGAATAATAATACACAATTGCAATAAAATTCCCTCATATAAAATGATGGTTTCCTTCTAGGGAAAAAATCCTAAATTAACATGACTTCTACTGTCAAATCATCTACCTAATGAACGACCCAGATTCACTACCAAATTATAATATTTTATAAGACAAATTTTCATCTATTTCTAGCTTCAATAGCACTTCCCATGAACCCTCGCTAGGGGGCGATGACGGTCATATGTGTACTGTTTCCATCACGTTAAGAATAATGATCCAATGCGGCTGCACTAAAAAAAAAAAAAAAAAAAAAAAAAAAAAAAAAAAACAACAACAACAAAAACAAAAAACAAAAAAACAAAAAACAAAACAAACAAAAACAAACAAAACAAACAAACAAACAACAAACAAAACAAACAAAAAACAAACAACAAAACAACAAAACAAAAAACAAAACAAAATCCAAAAAAAAAAAAAAAAAAAACGAAACAAAACAAAACCAAAAAAAAAAAACAAACAAACAAACAAACAAACCAAAAAAAACAACAACAACAAACAAACAAAAAAGCAAAAACAAAAACAAAAACAAAACAAAAAAACAAACAAAAACAAAAAACAAACAAAACAAACAAAACAAACAAAACACAAAACAAACAAAACAAAACAAAAACAACAACAACAACAAAAACAAGAAAACAAAAAACAAAAATAAAAAAACTAACTAACTAAAACAAAAAAAAAAAAAAAAAACAAAAAAAAAAAACTTTGAACAATCAAGAAGATAATCAGCCTCCAAACCCAATAGTTTTGCCCTTAAGTGCAAGGTCTCAGTCCTTTAGGAAGTATTTATTTTCCATATAGATTACCCCCCCCCCCCTTAATACTTGTCTTGATTAATGATATAGTCTCCTTTATTACTTGCTCAACTTCGAAAAAATCAACATAAGACTAGTCATGCCTCAACTATTTCGATAGGGGAGAAGGATAATAAGTATACCGAGCTTTTTATGCACATTCCCTAGTGTTGCTCTGTTGCCAATGGGCCTGGACAATACCCCAACGGAGTCACTTCAAAAAACCATAAGCATTACTTCGCTGCCAGCGAGCCTGAATAGTACCCCGACGAAATTACTTGCTTCAACTCTATGAGAAGGAAGCATTTCTCTTCTTCACCTTTTTATTTAGTTAATAATAGAATTTGCAAAGGCAATTATTTACTTTAACGGTGGAAGAGGGATCCCGACTTATTCAGAGCATAAGAGGTTGGTTCTTTGGTTAAGGGATTTGAAATATAACCAAAGTTATATGCTTCTTTGAACTTCTTCTCCTTTCCCTTCTCTTCTTAGTGGGGTTGACATGTCAAAACACTATTCAATACATGGTTGAGTTAAGAGTGAGGACATTAATAAAGATACAAGCTTCATAGTTCGACCAAAGGCTTTTTGTATAATGAATTTATTTTTCATACAAACATCATCGACTTTAAATATATGTAAACCCAGCATATAGAAGAGGATAACAAATAAGCAACGCATTATTTTTCATCACAAATTCCCTTTTCAAGTTTTTCCACATTGTCTTTTGAGCCAAGTGAGAGCAGTTTCATACAAATTTTATTGAAAAAATAAATGCAATATGAGGCATAATAAAACAACAAAATAAGATTAAAAGAGAAAAAAAATGTAGAACTAGACTAAAGCAACATGCAAGACATAATGAGAGGACAAAACAAATGCAGAGACTGGATGGAGAGTGAGTGTGCAAGTGAAACTGACATGCAACTAAACCTACTCCTAACCTAACCAACTATAAGGTCAAGGCTAGGTATAATGGAATTTCCAATGTAGTGACAATAACCACTCCCAACCTACAATCATAAAGATATAAGAAATTAGAAGCAGTATAACGAATTGTGCAAAAGAAAAGAGTACAACTTGAAAAACTTGTACAATGAATCAAAGGTCTTGCTTATAAACAAAAATATGTGCCATACTTACTAGCTTTAACCAGTTTCGAGCTTTACTTGAAATGATGATCATACAAACCTTGAAGGTTGCTCATGAAAGTAAATTCATTCATGTTTTTAGTTTTTGCAAACATCAGAAAAGATCAAACTTATTATTTGTGACGGAGCTTGCGATGTAAGATTTATCTAACCATTTGGAGATTGGTTTTGATATTTAGAATAGCCAATTTCAAAACCTTGATGCTCATGAGAATCACAAAGAGAATATTCTAAGGGGAATTTAATCCAATCTCATCTAGAAACTTTGTCAATATGGTGACAACCTGACATAACCATCAACTCAAATTGAAGTGTCTCAACTATCTGACATAAATTTTAACAGTCAAATGATGAACCATGAAGATCATTGGGTTTAATAAAATCAATCAATGTAAGACAACCATCATTAGATATGCTAATGGGACAATGATTGATTGAGATATAGCTGTTATAACCAGCATCATGATCAGATTCGTGACTGTAATATCTTTGATTCTCCATTGGTTCCCTTTGTATCTAATTAGACGCAATGCTAGCAATATGAAAGCTTAAGGTATTTAAAACAGTCACTGACATCACAAATTAAGGAAACCAATGAAGATACCATGATGGCGAAATATTAGAAGTAAGGGTCAAATCAAACTAGGTATTCATAACAACACAAGGGTCTTGATTCATCTAATTAATCAAGCATTTACTATCATTCAAGAAGAGAGATTGTGCAAAAAAAGATGATTAGATCCATGACATGCACAAAAGTGATAAGAAGGTGACGGTCTCAGAAGCATTTTACAAGGGAGGAAATATTTTATCCCCAATCCCAAGTGAAATACAAGGGATTCACATGATAAAAGTTTATCCAAACAAGAATCTTTCATCTGATAAAAAACTCTATCTTGAGGGTTAATAGAATTGAGTTGAAAATGTGGAAATTCCTTCATGAATGAGCTCACTTCTGGTGGATAAATGCTAAGTAAATAATTATATGTGAAAATCTGGATCCAACTTAGTTCACATATCTCAATGAGATTGCGAGAACCAGACATAACCATCAGCAGAGGCTGAAGTGCCTTGATTTTCAAATAGGTCTCTGAACTTTCTGATGATGTATCATCAAATTTGGGTGGCTTAGAAAAATCAACACGTAGATATGCACCATTTTCATCGGATCTATCAACGAAAATATATTTAATGCCACTCGTTTGATCAGACTTAGTATTAAACATATTAGATTCTTCATGGATGGAAAATCAAGATGCATCAGGCGAAAAACTCCCTGGATCGTTTGGAATTGTAAAATCTTCCTACTGACATATGAAATATTTACGATTGAACAAATCATGAATAATAGATTTGATCTTTTCATCCTCTAATCATAAGACCACACCATCTTGTACCTGATTGCGACCATGACCAGTCGGATAAAGATCTAAAGGATTTTAGAGAGACTATAGGTACAAAAAACTTATCACATGTGTCTGGGTATAACGATAAGTGTTTTAAATGTGAGAAAAGTTGAAAAGACTCAGGTGGAGAAACACCAATTGAAAAATCATATTGAGCTTGCAAAAACAATAAATCAATATGCATGCTATGTCCCATGATATTATCTTCATCATCGTAATGATCGAAGACAAACATACATATACAACATTCAGATTGATCTTTCTTTTCTTCAATATAGTATACCAAATATTCAAAATCTTGACAACTTGTTTCTTCAAATTTGATATCTGAGGATGCATGTCTTGAAGAAGTTTCAGAATCATTCCAAATTGAAAGAGAATCTCATCGCATAAATGAATATTTCAAACTAAGAGAAGCATATTCCAAAATGATACTTTACAAATCCAAGTCCTTAGAAAAAGGAAAGATATAGTTCGATGTACTTGGATATCCATCACCACATGTGTTAATAGAAACATGGATGTGATGGTGGTGTTTCTCCAAAGTCTCAACTTCAATGAAGGATTTGAAATCATTTAACGAGTTATTAAGACCACTAGATTGATGATCAGCAAGACATGCAAGATTGTCATCCTAAAAGAGGGAAGAAATATGAAAAATGTCTTCAACACTTTTCTCCTCTACCAGTGAAATGAAACTACCTTGTCCTTGATTACTTCTTGAAACAATAGGTTGAACATCATTAAGAGCTTAAGTAGGTCAATCAAGCGGATCATGAAACAAGGAATCATGAGATATAGATGGTAGAGGTTGAAAAGCATCCCTTGAGGTAATTATATTTTCATTTGGATTAGATTCAAGATTAGGATTATGTACCTAAAAAATAAGGGATCAACTTTTACTTCAGGCTTTGTGTAATTTCTAAACCATTCCAAGTCCTCCTCAATAAGATATGAATAATGGGAATTAGGTGAAAGTTGAATAATTGAAACAACAATTCGATTTTTAGATTTCCGCACTTTAACAACATCACTAGGAGGCACCCAAATTGGTACTAGAAAGGGAGGAGGACAAGGAACAAATATAATAGTAGGTCCCTCATCACAAATTTTGGGTGTATCATGATCAACATAATTTGGGAGAGTAGAATCATCAAAAGGTTCAGACGCAAATGATTTCACATAAAGAAGAACCGAGCTCTAAAACTTTTCACTGATAAAATCTGAATCAATCACTCCCTTGGAAATTCATAGTAAAGGTGAAAAACAAATTAATAAAATACTCTACAGATTCATCAAACTTCATTTTGAGCATATCATCCCATTACATACATATTGATAATCATACTTGTCAAAGGCTTGATGAAGCTCCTTGAGAAATTGATTGAATGAATGAATGAAAACAAATGGTAAAATATGACACCACTTCTTAACGTGAACTTCAAGAGTGAGAGTGAATAATATACAAAAAATATCTTCATCATTAAATTTTGTTAGATTTACAAAAACCAAGAAATTCGTATATATGTTTGGTTATGAATGTACCTCCCTCACCATCAAACCTGAATTGAGACAAGTCATGAAATTGTTATGCGGAGATGAAAAGTTTACCAGGGGATAGGTTAGAAAAGCATTCTGGGATTACGATATGGGGAAGAGTCATTTAATATGAGAGATTCAAAACAAACACAATAAGAGCAGCTTGTCATCTAGCCCTCCTTCTAGTGCCAACTGTTTATGGTGCTGGAAATCTGTGAACCAAGCGGCTCTCCCTAATGTGAAGTCCTAATTAGACCTTACACCATTTGGAGTAGGAGCCCCAACCAGAAATACGGTCAGTTGCCATTGTCCTTAAGGATTTTCCTTGGCTGCAATTATTCACATAAGAGATTATACAACATTCTTTGAAACAAGAAAATAAGTGGACACTATGAGGCATATAATTGTGATGTATATAAGGTACTTTCACGGTAGGGAGAAAGAGAGTGAGCCTCTAGAAGAAAAGTAATAGTGTCATCCTAAAAGAGACACACAAGAGCATAAGAGGATCACAAGTTAGTTTTCAAAGTAGTTCACAAGGCAACCACAATCATAAAACCAAATACAACACACCTTCAACAACATAAGTACCAAAGCCACTCAAACAGTTCAATTTTCTTAGTACATATGAACAAAACACATACTGCAAACATCTAAATAATAGTCCTATGATATTCACGATACATGCATGAAAATATGTTAGATCATTGAGCTTCATATATTAAGTGGAAGTACCAAGATATACAAGTACAATGTTTCCACACTAACCCCAATAGTGGAACATTAAGTCACCACTTGCTTCTCCAAAGAAAGATATTATCTCATATGCCAAGCTAGAGAAGCCAAGCTGAAAGCTAAAGTCCCAAAAGTCCTTTTGCTTGAGTTATGACAGTGTATTTATAACAAATGAAGTGATTCTTTACCTCCCATGTGACTCTTGACCTCCCTCATGACTCTTATACTTCTACAATGATCTTTTAAATTCTTACATGATCTTTGAGCTTCTATATGACTTTAGAACTCAATAGTGACTCTTCATATTCCATGTGGGATCCTTGGTCTTCCACAAATTTTACATTTGATCATTTGGGAGAATTACATAATTACATTCCACAAATGAGGTGGAGAAACATTATAATACATGTGACTCTTGACAATGATGACATGGAACTTCATGATGATGTGGCATTGGCAAGCTACTCCTTTTTCTTCTTTATTTGCATCTCCATGATGGATCTTGCGTGTGATTTGTATTCATCCTCCAAGGATTTGATTGATATGGAGTCTTCATTTGATCCTGATCTTTGATATTTTGTTGGAATCTAGTGTCTTCATCTTGTCTTCGATGATCAACTTGTCTTTCAGCTCCAAAAGGTGTCTTCTAGCAGAATCTCGTTCTTCTTCCCATTCGTCATCATCCTGTCATGACAAGATATAAAACCTACAATTGGAAATCCCTCATGACAAGATGAAATCAATCTGAAAATTTCCTAATCTAACATGCTTCATGAAATCACTGATTAAGGTTGGAATTGGGTACCGGGACCACGAGGAAAGATTAGGAATTACGAAGTGTGCAGTTCCAGGGGTCAAAAGCAAGGATTGAGGCTTCATATTACACAGTTGAGGAGCTCAAGGAGGCGGTCTTGTGCATTGAGACTATGCAATGCACAATTATGGAGGGTGACTGATCAACGAATTGCACAATTGTGCAATTCAAGGATTCAGGGAGAAAGCCTAACGAATGAGATTATGCAATGCACAACAAGGGACTGGATGTGAGGCAGGATTGCGCAATTTTTTAGGGCAAGGAGGCAATACTTAAGCAGTGTGACTACATAATGCATAGTCCTTGGAGGCCAAATTTCCAACTGTGCAGTTCCAAGAGTTAAGGGGGGAATTTGAGCCTTGCTACTACATAGTGCACAATTCAGGAGGCTAAGTTGGGTCAAGATGGTCAGGCATAAATCTTTTTCAATATTTGCTAAGTGCGAGATCAATAGGGTAGAAGTGAGGCTAGAATGAACCTATGAATGATCACACACGCTCAAAACAATTGGTGACACAACATTGAACACTTAGTACACAAGAACAACATGATCCCCTCAATGTGATAATGATACAATAACCTCCTCCAAGTGCGACACTTGGGGTACACTTTACGATGACAGTGACGACACTTGTATGAAAGTTCTCAAGACTTGGGGAATATGTCTGATGTATTTTCCTTATGATGAACGGGACATAATAGTGCAAAAGAAAGCATTAGAACTTCCCTTTAAGAATGTACAATTGACTCCCTTCAACTAGGTGTGACACTTACGATACACTTTACGACGACAATGACGACACTGGTACAATAATGCATAAAAATTTAGGGATGGGTCTAGTACATGTCTACATGGTAAATAGGACCCAGTGGTACCAAATTTGCCTCTCAAAATGAACCATAACTATGCTTATGCGATAAGCAACACTTCCCATGCCAAAAGATGACATTTGCAAAGGTTAGAGAAAAGTGCAAACAACACTTGAAAAATGCGAACAACATTGAAAGTGACTAAAGCCAAAGCAAAGATAACATGAAAATGACACTTATTTAAAGTGAAGGCAAGCAAAAGAAATAGTCATAAACATAAAAACAACACTTGTGAAAGCAAAGATTCGGAAAAGCGACATTTGGAAAAAATCACCGAAGTAGAAGTGCAATCGCAACTAAAAGCGAGATCCTGCCAATTGAAAGTGCGCACCAACTATCGACATAAGTTTAACGTTTCACAAGCATCATCTTGATGGACTATGGTATGCATGTTCAAGATTGCATAAAGGAATGCAGTCATGACTTGTTATGGAGTGAACATGTGTGAGCAAGTTACTTTGACACTTAGAAACCAAGAATAAGAGTTAAACACTTAGTGCAACATTGATCAATCATGAAGTGACTATGAAATGATAGACCATTGGATCCTATGTAGGCTCCAAAATTCACGTGTAGGAAAAATTTTGGAGGGTGTTGATCACAACATCAAAAATACCATTTATTAGTGAGCTCATGACTAACCTATAGTTTAAGAAACCATTCACAAGGGTGGATGTTGTATGGGTCCAGGCTAGGGGGGTCCTAGGCCTTCACTCAACGAGTAGCCAGAAAATCCATCATTGCAATCGAAATATTTAATCTGCGGCTAGGAATAATTGTTTTTATATAGTAGCCAGAAAAGCGATCATTGCAATTATTCCTAGCCGTAGATTCAATATTTCGATTTCAATGATGGATTTTTTGGCTACTATATACAGACAATTATTCCTAGCTGCAGATTCAATATTTCAATTGCAATGATGCCTTTTTTGGCTACTCGTTGAGTGAAGGCCTAGGAAACCCCTAGCCTGGACCCATACAACATCCACCCTTGCGAATGGTTTCTTAAACTACAGGTTAGTCATGAACTCACTAACAAATTGTATTTTTGATGTTGTGATCAACACCCTCCAAAAGTTTTCCTACACGTGAATTTTGGAGCCTACTTAGGATCCAGCGGTCTGTCATTCCATATTCACTTCATGATTGATTAATGTTGTGCACTAAGTGTTTAACTCTTATTCTTGGTTTCTAAGTGTCAAAGTAACTTGCTCACACATGTTCACTCCATAACAAGTCATGACTGCATTCCTTTATGCAATCTTGAACATGCATACCATAGTCCATCAAGACGATGCTTGTGAAATGTTTAACTTATGTCGACAGTTAGTGCGCACTTTCAATTGGCAGGCTCTCATTTTTAGTTGTGATTGCACTTCTACTTCGGTGAATTTTTCTAACTGTCGCTTTTCTGAATCTTCGCTTTCATAAGTGTTGTTTTTATGTTTACAATTGTTTCTTTTGCTTGCCTTCACTTTAATAAGTATCGTTTTCATGTTATCTTTGCTCTAGCTTTAGTCACTTTCAATGTTGTTCGCATTTTTCAAGTGTCGTTTGCACTTTTCTCTAAACTTTGCAAATATATATATATATATTATATTATATATATATATATATAATATATATATATATATATATAATATATGTATATATATAAATACATCATATATATATATAATGTACATATGTATGTATATATATGTTTGTGATATATATATATACACACATATATATATACATACATATGTATGTGTGTGTGTATATATATATATACACACACAATATATATACATACATATATATTGTGTGTGTATATATATAGATACATACATACATATATATATATATATTATAATATATATATATATATATATATATATATATATATATATATATATAATTGTTGGGTGTGGAGCCTGATTATCTTCTTTATTCAAAGGTATTTCCGCATTGGACCCCAATTTGTTGCCGCCCATTTTTGTGCACCATCAAGGGGGGCACCCCCTGCCGGGGGATCGGGGCAGCACCCCTGATCCAGGAGGATTTTGTTAGTCCACCATGAGTGGAGTCTTCAGTGATTCAAAGTTGAAGTGATCTTAAAATGATCATGATCGTTGAGGTCTTGAAATTTATCAGCTTCGCTAGTATTTGTCATCAACATTCGGTGTTTAGTATCTTCAGCTTCGATAGCGATGTTTATGGTTTAGGATGTCTAGTGTGGTTTTTAGTTCCGCTAGTGATGTCAATGGTTGATATGGTTTTCATGGTGTTCGAAGGATATGGTGTTTGGTACCTGGTTGTCGACATGTGGTTATCGTCAATTCCACCGAAGCTTGGTTGTCAAGGATGGAACAAGTATCGTAATGAGAGGTTTTATGTCACATTATGACAATTTGTTGTAAATGGGTTTTAAGATCAAAGTGATGTAAAGTGTAAAGCTAACACTAAAAGACATGACCTAAAGTCTTTATATAAACCTATGTGACTAAACTTAAGTCCTAAATCCTAACCTATACCTAGAACCTCACCACATAAATCTATGCATTAAAACCTGAGTCTAAAAACCATTCAGGACATGTTACATTACCAACCATATAACATTACAAACCATATAACATATAAAACAACCCCTGACTGTTGGCCTAAGCGTGCGGGAAGCAGACCACAGTGGGCCATGTGAACAGATAGGAGGTCACGATTAATACTTAACCACATCGGAACTGCGACTGTAACCGTTGTCATGTGAGCGGTGGAGATAGCCGCCACATGTCGGAGTTGTAGTTAACTTCCGCAAGAACGGGGGCATGTGAATGCAGTGCAGCTGACCGTGCAGTCACTACAAACAGTTAGCAAAACTGTCGAAGCCCAAACCACTAGGGTTATCCGCCTGCACACGTGTTGTCAACACCTTCACCCAGTTACCTAACTTCTAACGGTTTTTTAGTTATTCTAAGGTCGAAAGTAGGTTTTTTGTGTTATTTTTGATATTTTAAATACACCTAGGTGATGAATGTCACTATGTGACATAAATATCTTTCAACCAACCCTAAGTCAAGCTTGTTCACTCCTAAACTCAGCCTAAGGAGGTTAGAGTGCATTCGCAAGGCTATAAAGACAGTTTGGCTCGTTGAAGTGGAAAGGAGAGTGGTTTTAGAGTTTTGTATGCAGATTTGGGAGGATATAGGTAGTTTTGTTTTCAGTGTAACATGAGCATCGTGAGTCGGAATTGGGAACCGTGACAGGTGTTGGAAATCTAATTTAGAGATATTTCTTGTGACAGTGACAAGAAATGCCGAGGTGCATAATCAATCTGGTTAATTTGTTGTGTAATCGACCTCCTCGTATTCAATCCTAATAAACCAGACGCCCATCTTGAAAACAGACCCGAAGACGTAGTCCATCGGGGACGAACTTCGTAATCAATATTGTTGTCTAGTATCACTGTGTTTTTTCTGCTTTTAATTCTGTTTACATGTTTCTTATGTTTCAATTCTGTCGTAAAGTCACTCCTTTTCAATTAGTTCTCACGATTAAAGCACCTTAAGTTAACATTCATTTCACTAATGGCATTAATCAATTCTACTTCAGTTTAAGGTATGATCATTTCATATCATATAATTTGGTATCGGAGCAGGTTGCATTTGTAGAATTTTTCCAGGGAAAATTGTCCAAGTCAAAGTTGCAATGCGGAGAAGAAACACTCGAGGAGATTGATCCAGAGATTGGAAAGCAAAGAATCGTTCATAAGTCGATCACCACAGGATCTGATGCAGGTGATACTCCTGAAACTAAGATGAGTGAGGAACAGTTTCAGCAAGCATTCTTGAGTATGCAACAGATTTTGGGAGAACTTTACGAAGATAAGAAGACGAGAGATGCAGCTTCTTCTTCAAAGACATCAAAGAAGGACAAGGGTAAAATCAAGGCTGATAAATCTCCTACACCTCCATCATCTCCATCATCATCTTCTTCTTCTTCTTCTTCCAGTTCAGAATCTGAAACAGAAAAGAAACCTAAGAAAACATCTCTTTTGAAACTTGATGTAAAATTTGAGTTACCTATTTATGATGGCGAAATGAATTCTGAAAAGTTAGATGACTGGATTAAGCAGTTAGAAGTGTATTGTCGTATTTAGAACATTTCTGACGATAAAACGAAAATCCAGTTAGCTACACTTAGAATGTGGGGAACAACTTTAATATGGTGGGAAAGTAAAACTCAAATATATGTAAAGTGGAAAGGTACAGTCATCTCTTCATGGTCGAAGTTTTTAAAATCTCTTAGGAAAAAATTATATCCTTTAGGATACATGCAGCAAGTTGTTATTGATTGGCAACACTTGAGGCAAGGTAAAGGGCAGAGTGTTCAAGATTTTACTCAGGAGTTCAGAAAGAAAGCATTGGCGATTGGGATTTCATTGGATACACGTGAAACTTTAAAATACATCGGTAGTTTACATTCATATTTGCAACATACATTATTGATGTTTAATCCTGATGATTTTGATGAAGTGTGTGTTCGAGCCATACATATTGAATCAAGTGGCAGACCATTCAAGTTTTCACCACAATCATCCAAAGAGTTGGAAATCAAGGATTCCAATGACAGCAAGAGGAAGAACAATTCGAAGAGAAAGAAATCGGCAACAGCTCAGAAGGAAAGACCTACTTGTTCTCATTGCCAGAGAGTCGATCATATGAATCTAGGTGTTGGAAAATTCATCTAGAACTTAAGCCCAAAAATTTCCTTAAGGAAAGGATGAAAAGAAAGCAAATGTAGCAAACCAGCAAGATCTAGGCTCTGATTCAGGTGATGGAAGGAGGATAACTGCAATAGTTTCGATAGGTAAAACTACTGACACTGGTTCAAGTTCAAATATTATTGCATCTTCATCAAAAATAATTCCTTCAAACGAGGATAAAAGAATTGAATTATTTCACAGAATGATAACTTCTAAGCACACAAAGATAGATACAATGTTTGATAGTGGATCACAAGCAAATTTAATATCTGAATATTTAGTTAAGAACTTGGGTTTGGAGACACGGAATCATCCAAGACCATACCCAATAGGTTGGCTGAATAAATCAACTCAGATAAAAGTCACAAAGCAGTGTCGGTTAAAATTTTCCATTATAGCTAATTACATTGATGAAGTGGAATTAGATGTGGTTCTGGTAGACATATGTGGAGTTGTCTTAGGAAGTCCTTATCTTTATGATCATGATGCAGTGTTTTATAGGAGAAAGCATAAATATCACCTTAAGAAAGATGGGGTTGAATTTATTGTCAGGGCACATAAAAGTAAAACTCATTTGAATTTAGTTGTTGCTAATCAGATGAAGTGATTAATAAGTTCAAATAAGAGATTTGTACTCATGTGTGTAAAGGTACAACATAAGAATCGACATGATGTTTGTTCAGGTTGTGAGTCTCAGTTTAAAGATAATTTGATCACGCAGGTAGAAACTTTTCTAGCTCTATTTAAATAACCCAAACATCTTACTCATAAGCAGGGAATACAACATGAGTTACAATTCATGCCCAAAGATCCTCTTCCTAATGTCAGAATGTATCATTTCAATCCAAGTTAGGGAATTATAAGTTACAAGGATACATGTCAGTATTGGGGAAAGTCAGTGTTACATTTTTCTTGTATTGTATCACCATTTCATGTTTCAAACAGTTTTGAAGCCTCTTTTCAAGTGGAGAGTAAGCCTATTTGTTTTCATATCAAAGCCTTTTCTAAAGCAATGTCAAAGTATCCAGTACATAAAAGGGAAACTAATGCATTAAGGGAAAGTGTTAATCAATGGAGACATCATTTAATGAATGAGCAAACAGTGATTCAAACAAATCAACAGCCACTTCAACACTTTCAAAGTCAAACTAAGTTGCAGCAGTCTTCACTTTACAGTTTGATGGGTTTATTGCAGCATGTTCACTTAGTAATAGGGAATCAGGAAAGTACATCAAGTCAAGCAGCTGATATGATGTCAAGAATGTCTTTGAATAGTTCTATCATTCTGCAAAATAGATTGTTAATACATGTCAATAGTATTGAACAATATCTTGTAGAGACTGTTTTCAAAGATGTTTATGAATCACTAATTCATGGTACTTCATGGAAAGAAGTCAATTTCCATGTTCATAACATATTGTTTAACCATCTTCACAAGTTGTACATATTGCAGATGGATGAAACAATTCATGGATTCAAAGTGCGCTATGATCAGCATCATCGCTTTCAGGTTGTTGATTGAATGTATTGGTACATCATCAAGGCAAGGTGGAGAGTGAGGGAGCTCTACCCTCACTTGTTATCTATCTAGTCAAACTTTTGTGGTCCAAAAGCTTTCAAGTGGAGAGGATTGATCCAGGAGGATCTTGTCAATTCAGCATGAACGGAGTCTTCAGTGGTTCAAAGTCGAAGTGATCTTCAAATGATCATGGTAGATGAGATCTTGAACTTTATCAACTTCGCCAGTATTCGTCGTCAGCATTCAGTGTCCAGTATCTTCAGCTTCTATAGTGATGTTTATGGTTTAGGGTGTCTGGTGTGGTTTTCAATTCCGCCGGTGATGTCAATGGTTGATATGGTTTTCATGGTGTTAGAAGGATATGGTGTTTGGCACCTAGTTGTCGACATTTGGTTGTCGTCAGTTCCACCGGGGTTTGGTTGTTAAGGATGGAATAGGTATCGTAATGAGAGGTTTTATGTCACATTATGACAATTTGTTGTAAATGGGTTTTTAAGATCAAAGTGATGTAAAGTGTAAAGCTAACACTAAAAGACATGACCTAAAGTCTTTATATAAACCTATGTGACTAAACCTAAGTCCTAAATCCTAACTTATACCTACAACCTCAACACATAAATCTATGCATTAAAACCTAAGTCTAAAAACCATTCGAGCCATGTTACATTACCAACCATATAAAATTACAAACCATATAACATATAAAACAACCCCTAACCATTGGCCTAACCGCGCGAGGAGCAGACCGCAGCGGGCCATGTAAGCAGATAAGAGCTCACGGTTAACAGTTAACTGCATCAAGGTAACCGCATCGGAACCGTGACTATAACCATTGTCATGTGAGCGGTGGAGATAGCTGCCACGATGTCGGAGTTGCTGTTAACCACAGCGTGAAATGCGGCATGTGAACATAGTGCAGTTGACCATGCAGTGACGGCAGACAGTCAGCGGAACCGCCAGAGCCCAAACTGCCAAGCTTATCCACTTGCACACATCCGATGTCAGTGCCTCCGCTGGTTAGCTAACTTCTAATGGTTTTTGAGTTATTCTAAGGTCGAAAGTGGGTTTCGTGTGTTATTTTTGATATTTTAAATACACCTAGGTGTTGAATGTCACTATGTGACATAAATATCTTTCAACCAACCCTAATTCGAGCTTGTTCACTCCTAAACTCATCCTAAGGAGGTTAGAGTGCATTTGTAGGGCTATAAAGATAGTTTGGCTCGTTGAAGTGGAAACAAGAGTGGTTTTAGAGTTTTGTATGTAGATTCAGGAGGATATAGGTAGTTTTGTTTTCAGTGTAACAAGAGCATTGGGAGTCGGAATTGGGAACCATGATAGGCGTTGGAAAGCTAATTCAGAGAGATTTATTGTGACAGTGACCAGAAGTGCCTGCATGCACAATCAGTCTGGTTAATTTTATGTGTAATCGACCTCCTCAAATTCAATCCTATTAAAGCGGACGCCCATCTTGAAAGTGGACCCGGAAACGTAGCCCATCAAGGACGAACTCCGTAATCAATATTTGTCTGGTATCAATATGATTTTGCTGCTTATTAATTTTGTTTACATGTTTCTTATGTTTTAATTCTGTTGTAAAGTCACTCCTTTTCAATCAGTTCTCACAGTTAAAGAACCTTAAATTAACATTCAATTCACTGATGGCATTAATCAATTCTACTTCAGTTTAATGTATGATCATTTCAGATTAGCCCCGAAGCTAAAAATAGATGTAAAATGCCTTGTAAAATGTTGTAATTTCGTAGTCAATCTAGGTCATTTATTAGGCAGAAATATGACAGTAGAAGTTATGTTTAATTTAGGGCTTTTTTTCCCTATAAGGCAACCCCTAGCTATATATGAGGGAATTGTATTGTGGCTATGTAGATGTGTATTTTGAGCGAGAAAGAGAGAGGAGATTGTGTGAGAGCGAAGAGGGAATTACAGTGGATCTGTTGTAGGTTATATATCTTCATTTTGCTGGATAATATAAAAGGAATGATTGGATGTTTCTCTGTGGACGTAGCCCAAATTGGGTGAACAACGTATATCTATGTCTCTCTTGTTTTATGTGTTTTTTGTGTTTATATTGATGCAATATTTTATGTGTTCCATTGCTCTGTAATATATAATTTTCTAACAACTGGTATTAGAGTCGAAGGTCTGTTTGGCTGATAAACTCCTAGGAGAGAAGGGTTCTTGGTTCAAGTGCGAGGAATGGTGGAAGATGGTAGGTTTAGGGTCGAAAAATTTAACGGCCAAAACTACTAGTTGTGGAAGATGTAGATGGAAAACTATTTTTATCATAAAGATATGTACCTACCATTGAGCAAAAGACAAAGAAGCTGACGAGTATGACAAACATAGAATGTGATATTCTCGACAGAAAGGCACTTGGAACAATACGGTTGTGCCTAGTAGCATCGGTAGCCTTTAATATTTCAAAGGAAACAACAACAGAGGGGTTAATGTAGGCATTGGCCAAACTATATGAAATACTCTCATCCTCAAATAAGGTATTTCTTATGAAGCGTTTATTTAATATGAATATGTCAGAAGATGGATTTGTTTCTGATCATTTAAATGAATTTAATACAGTTACCAGTCAGTTAAGTTTTGTAGGGGTAACTTTTGATGATGAATTTAGGGCTCTGTTATTTCGATGCTCATTTCCAGAAAGTTGGAATGGTTTAGTTATGCCATTAGTACTCTGTCTCTGGATCCAGTGCTTTAAATTTTGATGGTGTTGTCAGTGTAATCCTTAGCGAGGAAATGCAATGGAAAAGCTCCGGTGAGACATCATGTAATGCTTTGACTGTAGCGACTAGGGGAAGAAAAATTGAAAGAGGAAAGAGCCTATGATATCGCAGTAAGTCAAGGAAAGGCAGATCCAAGTCCAAATCAGGGATAGTGTGCTAGAAATGCGGGAAAAAAGGACACATGAAGAAAGACTACAAGTCTTGGAAGGGAAAAGAAAGAGACTCGTAGCAAGAAAACAATCATGAAGCCAATGTGACAGGTGATGTGTTGCAATATGTTTTGATTCTTTCATTAGAAAATATTATTGATGTCTGGATGGTAGATTCAGGGGCCTCATTCCATGCCACACCCGATAGGAAACATTTTCATGATTATGTTTAAGGAGATTTTGGACAAGTTCAATTAGGTGATGATAAACCTTGTAAAATCATTGGAATGGGTAAAGATTTCATAAAACAACATAATGGAAATCAATGGTTGTTGAATGAGGTAAGGCATGTTCCAGATTTGAAGAAAAATATAATTTCAACAGGGCAGTTGGGAGGTGAAGGTTATGTAACTACTTTTACAAATAAAACCTAGAAGGTCACTAAAGGAGCCCTGGTAATAACAAAAGGAGAAAAGGTTGGTACATTGTATTTATGCAATGGAATTTCTAATTTTGTTAATGCTTTAACATCTACAGGAGTAGATATGGCATTGCGGCATCATAGGCTCGGACACATGAGTGAGAAGGGGATGCAGATTCTTCATTCAAGAAATTTGTTGATAGATTTGAAGCATGTTGATTTGGAATTCTGTGAGGATTGTGTTTATGGAAAACAGAAGAGAGTCGGATTCCTTAGAGTTGGGAAAGAAAAGAAGAGCGAAAAATTAGAGCTTGTGCATACAGATGTATGGGGACCTGCTCAGGTATCATCTCTCGGTGGCTCTCTTTATTATGTTATTTTTATTGATGATGCAACCAGAAAAACCTGGATTTATTGTATTCGAAATAAATCTAATGTATTTGATACTTTTAAAAAATGGAAAGCTTTGGTTGAAAATGAGACAAGAAAAAGGTTGAAGTGTCTCAAATCAAACAATGGAGGTGAATATTGTAGCAAAGACTTTGATAGGTATTGTTCAGAGAATAGAATTTGAAGAGAAAAAAAGGTTCCAAGAACACCACAAGCAAATGGTGTGTCAAAAAGGATGAACAGAACAATCATGAAGCGTGCAAGGTGCATGAAATTGCATGCAGGATTGCTTTTACAATTTTAGGCAAATGTTGTAAATACTATCGTTTATCTAATAAACAGAGGGCCTTCAAGTTCCTTAGATGGTGGTATTCTAGAGGAGGCATGGACAAGTAAAAAGGTAAACTACTCATTTTTAAAGACTTTTGGCTATGAAGCCTTTGTCCACATTAAGAAAGAAAATAGAACAAAGCTTGAGGCAAAATCAAAGAAATGTACCTTTATTGGATATGGTGTTAATGATTTGGTTATTGCTTTTATGATTATGAAAAACACAAAATCATTAGGTGCAAAGATGTCATATTCAATGAAAAGTTTTTGTATAAGGATCATATGTAGGAAAAGGAAACAGAGAATACATAGTGCTTGATAAGATCACAAAAAAAGTAAAGGTGCTTGAAAATCATAATGATCAACAGCCAGAACAACAACAACAATTGCAATAGAAACAACCACCTCAAACACCTGAAAGTGGTGTTAGAAGATCTACCAGGATAAGTAGACCCCCTGAACGATACTCTCCTTCATTATATTATATATTGTTGACTAACTATAGTGAACCAGAATGTTATGAAGAAGCAGTGCAGGTAGAAACCAAGAAGAAGTGGGGGCAAGCCATGAAAGAAGACATGGACTCCTCAGTACATAACCAGACTTGGGAATTAGTCAAGTTTCCTGCAGGTAAAACAACACTGCAAAAATGGGTTTACAAGTTGAAGGAAGAAGATGGAGGTAGAAAAAGGTATAAAAATAGACTTGTGGTGAAGGGGTTTGCACAATAAAAGGGTATAGACTTTGATGAACTATTTTCTCCTGTTGTTAAAATGACTTCAATCAGAACTATTTTAAGTCTAGTAGCAGCTGAAGATTTTCATCTTGAGCAGTTAGATGTAAAGACAACCTTTCTCCATGGGGATTTGGAGGAAGAAATATATATGCAGTAGCCACAAGTATATGAGGTAAAAGGGAAGGAGAAACTAGTGTGCAAGTTGGAGAAGAGCTTGTATGGTTTAAAATAGGCTCCAAGGAAGTGGTATCCAAAATTTGACAGGTTTATGTCTGAACAAGGTTATACCAGATGTCACTCTAATCATTGTGTTCATCTCAAAAGGCAAAATGATGGCAGCTATATTATATTGTTATTGTATGCTTGTTGCAGGTTCTAACATGTTGGAAATAAATGTGCTCAAAAGAAAATTGGCAAACTCATTTGCAATGAAGGATTTGGGTGCTGCAAAACAAATCCTTGGTATGAGAATAACTAGAGACAGGGGGAATCGAAAATTAACATTGTCTCAGAGTGAGTACATACAAAAGGTGTTGAAAAGATTTAATATGCATAATGCAAAACCAGTTAGGATACCTTTGGCTAGCCATTTCAAACTAAGAAGGAGGTGTGTCCCAAGACTCGGGAGAAATGGCTTATATGTCTAAAGTTCCATATGCATCTGTAGTTGGAAACTTAATGTATGCAATGGTCTGCACAAGGCCTGATATTGCACATGCAATGGGAATTGTAAGCAGGTACATGAACAATCCAGGAAAAGAACATTGCATGGCGATAAAGTGGATTCTCAGGTATTTGAGAGGTACCACAAATCAAGCATTATGCTTTGGTGGTTCAAACAATTGCTCTACAGGGATATGTTGATGCAGATATGACGGGTGATAGTAATAACATGAGGAGCACCCCAAGGTATGTGTTCATTGTAGGTGGAACCGTTGTTAGTTGGATTTCAAAACTGTAAAGTGTTGTTGCACTCTCAACGATAGAAGTAGAGTATGTTGCTGCTACAGAGGCTAGCAAAAAAATGATTTGGTTATAAAGGTTTCTGGATGAATTAGGTAAGAAGAGGGAGTTGGGCAGGTTATACAGTAACACCCAGAGTGCCATACATCTTGCAAAGAACTCTGCATTTCATTCCAAGACTAAACATATACAACTCTAGTACCATTTCATACAGTCAGTGTTGGAAGATGGATAGTTGAAGCTGGAAAAGATACACACTAGCTAAAATCCTGCAAAAATGTTAGCAAAAGTTGTAACCAAGGAGAAACTGAGATTATGCTCGGTTTCAATTGGTCTTCAAGTATGATGATGAAGATGAGAAATAGCCAGGTCCAAATTGGAGTCATTTTCCAACAAATGAAGTAGTGGTGGAGTTGCTATAATTAGTCTCCAAGTGGGAGATTGTTGGGTGTGGAGCTTGATTATCTTGTTTATTCAAAGGCATTGTTGCATTGGACCCCAGTTTGTAATGGGACAACAATGCTGCCTGTTTTTGCGCGCCGCTAGGGGGGTCCAGGGTGGGGCGCCCCAAAAGCTAAAAATAGATGTAAAATTTCCTTGTAAAATGTTTTTGAATTTCATTGTCAATCTAGGTCGTTCATTAGGCGGAAATATGACAGTATAAGTTATGCTTAGTTTAGGGTTTTTTTGCCCTAGAAGGAAACCCCTCGCTGTATATGAGGGAATTATATTGCGGCTATGTAGATGTGTATTCTTAGTGAGAAAGAGAGAGGAGATTGTGTGAGAGTGAAGAGGGAATTACAACGGATCTATTGTAGGTTGTTTATCTTCATTTTGTTGGATAATATAAAAGGAATGACTCGTTGTTTCTCTGTGGACTTAGCCCAAATTGGGTGAACCACATATATCTGTCTCTCTTGTTTTATGTGTTTTATGTGTTTATATTTCTACAATATTGTATGTGTTCCATTGCTCTGTAATACATAGTTTTCTAACATATTGCAATCGAAATATCAAATCTGCGACTGGGAATAATTGCCTATATATATATATATATATATATATATATATAGAGAGAGAGAGAGAGAGAGGTGGGGGTTTCATGACTATTTTATATGTTTCTTCTTAATTATTGTGAAGTTTTAAACACATGTTATAATACGAAATGTGGCCCTTTAAAACCAATTACATTAGTAAAATTTAATATTTTTTATTATATATATATAATTAATATGCAATTATAAACACATTTAATTTTATTATATATATATACTATATCAATTGGAAAAAACAAAAAACAAATTTCCAAATATTATTATTGTGAAAATATTTTTCATAAAATAACACTTTAAAAACTTAATTAAAAAGATTAATCTTAAAAATTTATCTTTTTACAATCATAATAATTTTACTCAGTTTTACTTCATCATGGCTTTTTTCTTTAAAAAAAAAATTAATTTCTTATGTATATACTTTGTTTGTGAGTCCATGACTAACATTTAGTTTAATAAACCATGACCCAAAAGTATTTAGTTATCAAAATAGTTAGGAAATCTCCTTTGTTGATAATTTTTAATATATTGAATAAACAATATAAAAACAAAAGCCACACTAGTGGCAATGTCACGTTGGTGGTAATGTCATTGCTCTCACTTTTTTGCACCTTGTTACTATGTGAAATTCAAGATTCTCACGAGTTTTAGATGAAATTGGAATGTCATTCTCTCGCTTTTTGCACATTGCTACCATGTGAAATTCAAGATTCGCGCGAGTTTTAGATGAAGTCGAGCCCAACTGTGGAATCATGTTAGTTTTAGAGAAAATGCCATAAAAAAATGAAGCATATACCCTTTGTTGGTTTACCGTTGAAAGAATCCTGCCAGCAGCTCAAATCGCCCTTTTATGCTCCCTCTTAAGTGCTATTAATCTCACCAATCATATATAATCCTGCCACAATGACAAACAATTAGCTTTGATAACTTAAAATGCAGACAAACAATCAAATCACTCAAAAAATGAATACAAAGCAGTATCATTGTGTGGGAGGATTTAATTGGCCACCATGAAATCCACGAAAGCCCGGGAGGAGTGAAAAATAACATTAAAATGTGCATTTTGGCTTATAGAAGCGCAGGCATGACTTGACAAAACGTGCTTGGCAGGTTGAGGCTTATGCAATATATAGGCAATGAAAAACATTTTCTTAAATTGCCCCAGAACGTGGGCATCTAGGAACAAGGTGATGGTATGTAATATAAGCCCATAAAGGAGGTGTTTTGGTGTTATTTAAATGTGGAGTTGTTTTTAGTGTAATTTTTTGGATTTTCAGATGCTGGAATTCAGTAGAAAACTTTGAAGTGAAATTTTGATTTGCGTTATTTAAACTAGTTTTTTTTACTGTATATATGGATTCGGCATCCTGGAAAACTTTTAAGGTATTTTGATTGCACAGGATTACCCATCAAACTTGTGATTTCAATAAATTCCTGGCAGAAAAAATTGACCAGAAAAATCCATGGTAAAAGCTTCCAAAAAATCACACTAAAAACAACTCTTTTAAATTGAAATTGTTAAAAAAGCTTAACAAGAAGGCTACCGACGAGGATGGAGATACGCAGAGAGGGGTCTGCTATAATATATAATAAAATACATAGGGCTTGGTTTTAAGAGGATCCACGTGGGATGGTGGAAGCCCTTTTTAAATACATGATAATATAAAACAATAACCTGAGTCTTTGATATGAGCATTAAACAACCCGTAGGCGAAGTGCCCAGATGTTTTATAAATAGAAATTAAGGATTGATCCGGGATCCGAGCTTGGGACCGAGTAATATAAACATAAACTCTGAGAAGCGGGACCCACCTTGCAATATGTATATAAAACACCTTTTTCTTAAGCCGCAATACAAAGTATGGATAGCCTAGAGGCCAAGTGCTCGGGAGGTGCAAGAAAAAGGTAATTAACCAAGGGCCAAGCTCCATTAAGAAAGAAAGAAAGAAATTATTTTAACGTCCACGAGGCTAAAAATAGCCTATGGGACACATTGCTTCTTCATCTGCTTGATGTATTTTGCCCTTTTTCTATGAAGCTTCGCAATAAATGCTCCCATCTTCTCGACAAACCACTTGCTAAATAGATTATCCCAAGAGCTCGCTGCCAAAATATCTGCAAAACTTTCCCTGTTGTCTTTGAAGGCCTCACATTCTAAAATGAAATGTTTTTTTTGTTTCCACTTTTCCGGAAGAACAAAAAATGCATGCCCTTTCCTCCCACACTTCCTTTGGCCTTTTCTAGCGCCCTATTTCACAACGAAGTTGATGAGAATTAGTCCTTAACTGAGCAATAAGAATTTTGGCTCTCCAAGAGATATTGGCCTCTATGTATGCTTTTGGTTGATGATTATGAGTGGGATTAAACACTTCAATATAGTAATTTTTCTTTCTTCCCAACTCCTTATCCCAAGTACGTTTGTGGAAATTCTTCATAACAAACGCTTTTATCTCTTTGTTGTTTATGGGACACGCATTTAAGCAAATACCCCATTTACTAAACCATTTGTTATTTTGTTGCATCCAAGTTTTTTTGCTCTTGCACAATCTATCGTTAAAGACAACCTTAGGCCATCTACCATCTTCCATTTGCTCAATTTTTTAAAATACCTTATGACTCACATCATAGCAATTGCTTCAGTAGGAGCAGTCCTTGTTTCACTTAGCAAGATATCATAAGGAACTGCTTTTTTAATCTTAAATTTGTTTGTAATCAAACGCTTCTGAATTTTCTCAATTTGTCTCCACTGGATGTCAGAGGTACTGCTAGCCCACAGTTCACAACCATAGAGAATCACCGAAATCACTAGAAGCCCAAAAAGAGTTTGAGTGGTCTTCTAGTCCCATAACTCTGCTTCTCTACACCTATTTTGAAAAGCATAAAATGCTTTCCAACCCCCCAAAGTTCTTTTCTTTCTACAACCATTCCAGCTTAGGTTTTTGTTGAAGTCAATCCCGAGGTATTTGTAATCCGCAACTTCTTCCAGAATGTTGCCTTCAAAGTAGAATTGATGCTGGTTATGTTTTCTTTTCTTAGAGAAGACCACTACTTTTGTTTTGCTTATATTCACTTGCATCCCCACACTTCTACAAAAATGCTCAAGGGATAGTAAGTGCTCTTGCAAACCAAGAGCCGATTTAGCAATCAAAATAAGGTCATTTGCATATAAAAGAAGCCTTATATCAAACTTGCACAAATAGATACCATCACCCCCTTGCGAATTTAACCACTCCTCAAGCTTGTCGATATATAAACCAAAAAGGGTAAGAGACCGTGGGAAACCTTGCTTGACCCCGATATCGCTTCTAAAACTTTCAGAAATGCCTGTTGAAGTTCTAATTTTGACTTTTACATCTTCATACAACCTATGCACAGCTGCTCTCAAATGTTTAGGAACCCCAAGTTCCTCCATTCTCTGCCAAATTTTATCCCTAGGAACCGAGTCAAATGCTTTTCTGAAATCAACAAAGCAACAAAAGACTTCTTCCTTTTTCTCCCAAACTTTTTCAATGATGTGCCTTAAAGTTATGCAATGATCAACTATGGAATGTTTAGGTCTAAAACCTACTTGCTCTTTAGCACGCTTATCTCTTTCCTCTGCCCACTTGCTAATTTTGTTTTCTAGCATGCTTCCAAATAGCTTTGCAAACAAAGGGTTTATCATGATGGTCCTATAATTGGAGGGATTATTGACGTCACCGCTCTTGAAAAGAGGCACTGCCAAACTAGTTGACCAATCTGTGGGGAGCCCTTATTGTATGATGTTGTTGAAGATTTTTGTAATGTGAGGTGCAAGAATCTTTGAGCCCCACTTTAGATATTATGCTTGGAGTTCAGCTAAGTATTTTTCTTTTCCAACACCCAACTTCTTGATACCCATCTCTACCTCTTGTACCATGAAGAGTTCAATATCAATGTTGACCAAGGGGGGAGGGTCAACCTTGGGAACCTGCTCATAGAGTTGTCTTGCATAGTCAAACAGTTTAGAAGCTGTAATATTATTTCCAATTTGTATCTTTTTCAGTTGGAGCTCCTTCCGAAATAATTTGGGATTATTTTTCCCAAGAAAGATTAGTTCTTCCCTCCTTGAAACCATGAAATCAGCGTTTTTTTTGCTTAATAACTTCTTGTATGATTTGAGCTTTATGTTATCCTTGTTTGACTCTTTCCACATTCTCTTTGCCTTTTTGCATTCCTCGTCAAACCAAGCATTAGCCGTAAAGCAATTTGTTTCATACTTCTTAATTTTTGTTCTTTTGCACTTTGCAAGTGCGCATTGAATTAAATGTGTTAATTCATGACTATGAAGGTTGTGAATTGTAATTTTCTCATTCTCAAAGAGCTCTCTAGCGTCATTTTGAAGGTATTACAATTTTTTGGCATCAAAAGAATTCTGCCCTGTGGGAGATTTTGTTGGACATGCTGAATTTTTACTCTAATTGTTTTTTTCCAATCCAAGAGAAAGATAAATAAATTGGCTTGTGATCTGATTTCAAATCCCACAGTTGATCTCCAACCAAAACTTCTTCCATTTTCTCACACAAACCATGCGAGCAAATTACATAATCTACCGCACTTGCTCCATTGTAAGTATTGCAAGTGAAATTACCAGACTTTGCCCATCTAGTCAGCATTACAATGATAAATCAAAGGCCCCACATTAGAGTAAGCAATTGTTCACCAAGAGATTGCAGCCCTTGTCCTCTGAAATTCTTTCCCACTGATGATTACTTCTTCTATAAGCCAAATAGGGTCACAATCATCTTTACAACAAAGAATGCTAGCTTGCTCACTTGCAGTCTTAGCATTGAAATCACCCACTATAAGGACTTCACCTAGCTGTGAATATGTTGCAATATTCGCTTTTAAAGCTGCAAATGGATCTTTGTGGTCAAGCCCTCCACCTTT
Source organism: Pinus taeda (assembly GCA_000404065.3). Lineage (NCBI taxonomy): Eukaryota > Viridiplantae > Streptophyta > Pinopsida > Pinales > Pinaceae > Pinus > Pinus taeda. Next base: position 61,922 of record APFE030665895.1, read on the forward strand.
GTGAACTTTTGAAACTTGTGGCGCAAAATAGCATGCTGCAATTCTGATGTGGTTTCCATTTTCTGATATTTTAAACCAAATGAATTGCTTATTTGAGTCTTCTTTTTCTAACTGAATAAGACGACCTTCTTTCTCCCTTACTAAAACCATGATACCCTCGTGCCCTTTTCCATTCCCTGTTGCCTTGTTCCACACTGCCATCTTCCAGTATCCTTCAAACAAAGGTGTCTTGCGCCCTTCATGCTCATGTGTTTCTATGAGGTAAATTATGTCTCTATTTTCCGCAATAGGTCGTAACTCAGGTCCTCGTCTCCATGGGTAACTTCTACATTTCCAACAAACTAATCTTAAGGAAACCTGGGTATGACTTGATTGCTATTTATTTTGACATGCAAGACTCACATTTGAGTCTTTGTCCCTATTTTCCCATACCGACCTTGCTTTCTGATTTCTTGTTGAAGAGTTTGTTGTCTCTTCTTTATTACCACCTTGTTGCTCTGTTCTGGAAGGAGATCCAAATTGTGCTATCATATGTTTGCCTTTATAAACCCATGTTATCTTTCCTTCATCTCTTGCTACCTAACCTTTAAAATTTCCTCCCTTCTTTCCTCCTGTTGTTTTACAGTTAAATCTTCTTCTAGGAAAAAAACGAGAACCCCTCAAGAGATGTTTCTTGCTTAGAATAATATATTTATCACGCAAGCTAGGCGTAATGACTTTTATGGGCCTGGCTCTCTCCCCGTTAAACTTACCCACCCTCCATGCTTGACATATTTATCCTTGCCATAGCAACTTATGTTTCAAGAAATCTCTTGCAAGGTCAAGAGTACATTCATTTTTCCCATGGTCTTTCACCCCTTTAATAATTATGTTTGCTGCCCTATTTTATCTTTCCTTGCCTTCACTACCTTGCATGATGTCAACCTGAATATTTGTTTCTCCTTCCTTATTAGCAGAATTGCTAATAACTTGAGCCCAAGTTTTGGAAACTTTGGTGGAATCTCCTTTCGTTTCTTCTTGTGTGTTCTCTTCATGGTTGTTTATTTGGGCAATCATTTTCCCTTTATCTTGGGATGATTTCACATTCACCATCTATGTACTTTCCACTACAGATTTCTTTATGTTTTTCACATCCGCCTTCATGCGTTGCCATTATGTCTTCCCTATCAAGAGAGGTTCCTATAGCAGGACTCACACTGCAATGTAAAATGTCAGGGAGGTTAATTAGCAGGATTTAAAGGAAGTCCAAGCTCTGGGTAAAAGCATATATCACCACATAAACCAGCTGGTAGTGAACCCTAGGCCTCCTTGGCACCCACCGCAGTTTAATTCAAAGCTGGAAATAAAAATCGAGAGAAAAAAAAATATATTAAATGCAAATCATAACCTGCCGGACATAAGAGCAGGTGCGGACATTGCTCCTTCGGCTTTGTAGTCTTGGTGGTGGCGGCATGAAGACGTCAATACTTGAAAAGAAAAGAAAAACTCAAATGTTTAAATTAGACATCAGACAATTATTTTTGTACATGAGCGAAAATAACATAAAAACTTGAAAAGCATATGTCACTTGGGAGTGACATAACAACTTAAAATATAAAAACAATAACCAATTAAATTTTACTATATATGTATTTTTTTTTTATAATGTAAATTAGAATTATAAATAATATGTATGGGAAAATTTTTTGAGAAAGGAAATCATACGAAATTTAAAAATGTATATATATATATATATATGATATAGATATATATAACTAAGAGTAACTTTTGGGGTAATTTAATTGACAATTGCAATGAAAATAAAGTGTTATGTACTATGAGATTTCAAATTCAAATCTCCTTAGTTTATCTGTGGTTGGATGTTAGGGGCAATACGGTTCACCTAGGGTTTATAATGGAAGTGGTTGGAATCAACTCCATGTCATGTGAGCATGAGGCTAAACCAATTGTCGATTCCTCTAAATGAATTGACATTGTAGATTTATGAAGGATTTCATTATTAAGACATGTAAATTTTATTTTTTGGTGGTTAACTTTTGTAAGGTATATTCCTACAAAACCTCAATTTTTATTGTCAAATTTGGAATCCCTCTAGAATAATTGTAGTTTTGTTGGATAAAAAGACTTAGGAATTTTTTTAAGATATAATTATGTACCCCCTAATATAATTGTTGTGATAAAAGCACACTCACATATAAATACAAAATTTTCATTCTTATATATATAAGACTCATAAAGAGGGTTTTTTTCGGCCTTCCCAAGCTCTGTGAACCACTGCATTCTCTCACAGGCTGGTTGGTTGTGCCCCTCTACCATGGATGAGCTGGGCTCATCCCAAGCTCCTCCCATCAACCTTTCGTCCTCCCCTAAGACTGAAGATGTCGCTTTCAAGTCTCTTCTAGCATCGATGCCAGCCAAGAAGAAACTGAATGCTTCAAAGTTTGTTAAAAAGCTGGAAAATATACCGGAGGTGTCTCTCCCTCTGGAGGGGCCGATCAAGGTAGCTTTGTCACTGGCTGAGAAGGCTCTGGTAGGACAGTTCACTGACCTTTGGCCTTCTCCCAAAGCCACAGAAGCCTGGGTCTGCAGGAACTAGAGATCGTTAATCAAGCAAAGTGTTACCTCATATTTCCTAGGGAAAGGCTATTTCTTGTTCGAGTTTATCTCAAAAGAAGACAAGGATATGATCTTCAGGAATGAGCCCTATTTTATAGGCCCTCAAGGTCTCTATTTGAACAGATGGACTCCCGATTTTGATCCAGCTGAAGATGTTCTGTCGGCAGTTCCAGTGTGGGTAAGGCTTCTGAATCTTCCTGTACATTGCTGGAACTGGCATTCTCTCCAACATATAGGCAACGCGCTAGGAAAATTCATAGATCGCGCAAGCACCAAGGACCAATAGGACTCCGCTAGGATCTGTGTCGAAGTGGATCTAGAAGTGGGGCTGCCAGAGGCTATAGAGATAAATGTAGGAAGCTGGACCCATGTGCAAAATATTGACTACGAGCAACTTCCTTTCAAGTGCCAGGAATATGACATTTTGCCAAGAATTGTACAAAAAATGAAGAGGTGGTGCAAGGAAAGGAAGAAGGATGGAAACAGGTCAAAAGATCAAGGGCTAACCCTAAACCCTCAAACTCTCTTGGAGCTCCAAAAGGGAAAGGGCCTTCTTCTAGTGGCCAAGGACAGTAGCCAAAGACACAAGAGAACGCATTCGCCCCTCTATCCTCAGCCTCAATTGAAGTGCAAGAAATAGAACAGCAGCAGAATGAGGCAAATGAGAAAGAGATTTTCGAAAATTCCAGGCAAGGTGAGAGTGCAGCCGTAAGCCCTAAGGGAAAGGCCACAGATATGGAAGAGGAAGACCAAGATTCGGAAGAATTTGAGGAGGAAGGAGAAATAGGTGACTCCCAAACTTTGTCTCGCAGATCGACAAGAGGAAGGAAGTCTAACCGGGAAAAAAGAGGGCGAGAAACATATAAAGACAAACTCCAAGGCAGTCAGCCAACATTGGAAAAGCTATTAGCAAAAACACCAAAGATACAAGAAGTCATGGACAGGGGCTCAAAGGTGCCACCCAATCTCAGAAAGGTAAATAATGAATATTGTCTCCTGGAACTGCAGGGGGTTGCGGAACAAGCAAAAAGAGGAAGCAATGTGAATTTCGATCAGGATAGAAACCCCAGATATCCTTTTGATCCAAGAGACTAAGTTGGAGGAAAAGAGCTTCCTTCAAGTAGGCAGGAATCTTTGGGGAAAAAGTGGAGGGCAGGCTGTCTTAGCCCAAGGTGCATCGGGAGGGCTAGGAGCTCTCTGGAATGAAGCCAAGTTGGAATTTGTTAATGGAAAGCAGAATACTCACTGGCAGCTTATGCAATTCATAAGCCAAGAAACAAGGGAGGCCTTTAGTCTCTTTAATGTTTATGTGCCAGTAAACACAGGGGAAAAGAAGCAGTGTTGGGACTCAATCAAACTCATGGCTGAGGAAGAGATGCTAAGCAATATTATTATAGTAGGGGATCTGAATATAACCTTAAGTTCTTCCGAGAAGAGAGGTGGTAGCATAGTAAGGGATCCAGCGAGGGAATGGGTGGAGGACATCATGCAAGATCGGGATCTGCTCGACATCAAGCCCTTGAAAGGTAAGTATACTTGGTCAAATAAAAGAATGGGTCCTGGCCATATTATTGTGCAATTAGATAGATTTCTTATTTAAAGTTCCTATCTTCTCCTTGGTTTAGAAACTAGGATGCTCATTTTACCATGTAGCATTTCGGATCATAAACCCGTAACACTGGAGCTATCAGCACAAAAAAATGTTGGGCCCATTCCTTTTCGATTCAGTGTTTTATGGATTGGGCATCCAGACTTTATGGATAAGGTTAAAGAGAGCTCGAATCGGCCTGTCATAGGGTCTCCTTTCTTTGTATGGGAAGAAAAATTAAGAAGAGTAATAGTTGTTCTGAAGAGTTGGGCTAAAACTCTTCCAAATCCGGCTGATGAAAGGAAGATAGCCCATGTCTTCCTTGAGAAACACCAATTGTAGATGGAAGAAGAGGACCCCACTGAGGAATATATAGCCATAGAAGGAAATTTGCAGCAAAAATTCCACAAAGCATGTTTGCAAGTTGGAGCCCCAACGGTTAGCCCAACTGGTCAAGTCAGTGCCTCACCGTTCATGAGGTCACAAGGTCAATTCTCCCCGAAAGCCCTTGGGGTCAGGTTTGATGGCCAAGGGGCAGGATCCTAGAGATCAGCTCCGGGAGACAGGAATACCTCCTTCTTCCACAAGAAAGCCCAAGCTAGAAGGTCCTTCAATACCATTTATGAAATAAAAGAAGATCTTGTTACCCGCAAGGACTTCACAAGTATCAGAGGGGCTGCCTTCTCCCACTTTGAGAATCTATATAGTGAAGCTAAGGTAATGAGCCAAGACACTGTGTTCTTGGATGTTATCCCGCCCAAGATCTCTCCAAATATGAATTAACATCTGGAAGCTAAAGTCACCATAAAAGAAATAAAGGTTGTGTTTTATGAAATGGAGCTAGACAAAGCCCCGGGGCCGGATGGCTTCATAGCCAGATTCATCCAAGTTTGTTGGAAAATCGGGAAGAAGGATCTGCATAGAATGGTTTCAAATTCTCAATACTACCAAAAAATTGGAGGAAGCAAGAAGTCTGCCTTTATCGCCCTTATCCCAAAGGAGAAGGGAGCCAGCGCTTTTAACAAGTTTCGTCCGATTTCGTTATGCAACATTGGTTACAAACTCATAACAAAGGTGATTGCCAATAGATTGAAGGTCCTCTTGCCCTCCATTATTCCTTAAAACCAAGGGGGGTTCATTCAGGGCAGGCAGATCGTGGACGAATAATCCTCATGCAAGAGGCTATTCATTCTAGCTTGCAGAGGAAAGAAAAAGGTATGGAGGTCAAGTTGGACATAGCTAATGCGTTTGACAAAGTTCGCCACAAGTTCCTCTTTGATGTGATGCACAAGTTTGGGTTTGGTCAGGAGTTTATTAGATGGGTCCGAGCTTGCATCTCTGAGCCCTCGATTTCCCCTCTAGTGAATGGAAGAGCAACGAAGTTCTTTAAAGCCTCTAGAGGGCTGCGCCAGGGCTATCCTCTTTCTCCTCTTCTTTTTCTTTTGCAAGCTTCAGTTCTGAGTTTTTTTTTAGAAAAATGCTAGGTGGACCAAGAGATTATGGGTCATAGGATATCTCGAGGATTCAAGGATATTAATCACACATTGTTCGCTGATGATTCTCTTTTGTTGGGTGCTACCTCCAGATTCAAGAAAGTGTTGGATGATTTTTGTGGTACTTCGGGCAGCAAACTAAATGAAGGAAAATGCCATTTTTATGGCTAGAATATCTCCAACAGTGAGCTTTCCTCAATTTCCAAATGTTTGGGCTTCACTGGCTCTGCTTCTTGGAATTCTTTCATCTATCTGGGCCTTCCTATCTTCCAAAAGAGGCACTCCAGTAAAGATTGGCTCCCAATGGTTGAGAAATTCAAGAAAAAAATTCAGTCTTGGGGCTTCTCATGGCTGAATCTTGCTGGGAAGACAGTGTTAATTAAGTATGTTCTAACTAGCCTGCCCATTTTCTAATTCTCGGCCATGTTGGCCCCCTCCAGCATCCTAAAGAAGATGGAGGAGTGGATTAGAAAGTTCTTTTGGAAAGGCGGCAAGCATAATGACAAGAAGATCCCCCTTGTCAGTTGGAGCAAAATTGCTAAACCTCTACTAGAAGGAGGTTTGAATTTCAAGGACCTGAGGACTCAAAATACTGCTATGGGGGCTAATATCCTATGGAGACAAATAGCCCCGAATCCAGGATGGGCTCAAAATGCGCTATGGAAGAAATATTTCAGGGGTCAGAGGTTACGAAGCTTGGATGACCTCACCCACACCATTAAAGGCTCTCATATTCACAAGCTTTGCATGTAGTCTTTACTAGTGATACAAAAGCATTCCTTTTAGATCTCGGGTGATGGAAAGCTCATTAATATCTAGACTGATAAAATCATGAACGAAGAACCTTTAGGTGAAGACCAAGAGCTCTCTGAGCTTTGAATCTGGGCATTGAATAGCAGCATCAAAACTTTGTGGGATATCTCTAGCTGGAAGGATAATGAGTGGGCAGCCTGGAAGAAACCTCAAATGCCAGATGATCTAGATCAAGTGTGGTCACTCTTGCTGACTAAACTGAAAGGTATGAGCCCAATTAGCATCAGAAAACATGATAAGAGAGGCTGGGGCTCTCAAACTGGTTCTTATACTGTTGCTTAAGGCTATACACAACTCAGGAAAATTCCTCACGTTCCTTGCTGCGCTGCGATTTGGAGAGGACTTTGGAGGCAGAAATGTGTACCAAGAATTGATTTCTTCAGCTAGCTGTTTTGCCAAAACAGCATTTTAACTAAGGACAGGCTTAAAAAGAAAGGCTTCATGGGCCCTTCCAGATGTAGTCTATGCCTCGAAAATGAGGAAAATGCCTCTCATTTATTGATTGAATGCAAATTTTCCAAGAGTATTTGGGCTGACACGTTTTCCTCGTGGCAATCCATTATTCATCTGCCCAACTCAATTGCTAGTTTCTTTGTTGATTGGGCTCATCTCTACCCCGAAAAGTTCCCCAAAAATAATTGGTTCAAGGCAGCCTGGCTAGTTTATCCGAAATTCATTTTCTGGCAAATATGGATTGAGCGCAATCACATAATTTTTCAAGAGAAAGCGCGAAAGGGTAATCTTGTTTTGTCAAAATCCAATGGCATGCTCAAGGAGTTTCTAGGCAAGAAATTTGAGAAGCTGGAAAATAAAAATTTAAGTCCTCAAGAGCTGGCGTGGGAAGCAAGCTTCACCTTGATTTTCTGAGGACGAGAGACATTTCAAAACTACGAAAAACTGGCAGATCAGGCTTGCTAAGGGCGATTTTTGCATGTGGCTACATAAGCGTGATAGCTCCTCCTTGTTTTTTGATGGGGCCGGCAAAGGCAATCCAGGAATTGCTGGGGCTGGAGGTGTCATCAAGAATGCAAATGGCTGCATAGAAACAGGTATGCCTGGAGGCTAGGTCATAGTACCAACATGAAAGCAGAGACCATGGCTCTGTTATAGGGACTTAAGCATTTACAGGATCTTGGTATTGAGAAAGCCATTATTCTTGGTGACTCCCAATCCTTGATTTGAATTCTAGTGGATAACACGTCCCCGAGGGACTTTCGGCTAGCAAGAGTGGTCGCCAGAATAAGAAGCTTGTTGGCTCCTTTCTTCAGTTGAATTTTTCCACATTATTCAGCAGAATAATAAGGAAGCGGATGCGGAAGCCAACAAGTTGTCCTCCTTCCTATAGGCACTCGGATAAGAGACAAGGTTGAAGATTGGGATCAAATCCCTTAATTCTGTTTTTCATGTATTACTGTCTTTTACTTTAGCAGTTTGTTTGTATTCGCAAGCATGGGTAAATTCGAGAAACCGACTCGACTAACGGAGTCAAGAAGATTCAGAACATTAAGGTTAAGGTATTGGTTTATCTATATGTTGAGGACAGCCAGTTTTTGGGCTTCCTGAATGTAACCGGCTAGCAAGCTTTGGATTTCTTTTAATACAAATTATAACCGTTTTCGTTAAAAAAATAAATAAATAAATAAATTGAATATAACTCCACGTTATTAATATATATATATACCTTTTTTTTAATAAATATATGTAATAAATTTATAATATATATAAATTCACACAGTGAAGGCTTGAATAGACCTCTCTACGTTACCATCCTTTTGATATATGTGTGTGAGAGGGGCTTTTATGTTTAAATGTTTGCTTTATAAATTTAATTTTTAAATATATATAAATATATTTGGTTTTGTTTAAATAGATATATGTAATACATTTATAATTTATTATTTAATGAGATATGACAAGTATGTGAGGGTGATATGGTAAGGGTGTTTATTTACTTTAGAAAACGAATTGAATGGATATTTTAGGTTGGGAAAGTTGTCAACAATCAAGTAGGGCTTTATGCTTTGTTCAAAGGGATTGAACTTGTTGGAATTTTATATATTCACAAATTAATCATCATAAAGGACCCCAACAACATAATAAGGCATTTGCAAATTGGTTTTATCCTTTTTAAACTGAAATTTCACTCCATATATCAATGAATTCAAGTTGGTTTGGATTCCCTCTGAGAAGTGCACTCTTTGCACGATGTGCACATATACAATGGCCTTATGGACTCTTTGGCATCTCAAGCAGTTGGTAGAACTCAAGGAACCCTGAAACTCAATGATTATACATAGTTCCACCATATCCCATGGCATGTATAATATAACATTTTGTCTCACCATTCAACATCACTTGGGCGCATTGGTTGTCACCTCATGGCTTTAAATGACATGAAGTATGATGACTCTATTTATGAAATTTATCTTGGGAATCGTTGGAGTGTCCTATCTCCCCGGTGCTAAAGATATGGGTTTATATGTTGGTGTTAATCATTTTCCAGTGGGATTATTAATGGATTTTCTTCCAGTGCCTCCTTGCAAAAGGCCTCCCAATATTATGGTTTTTGCAAGATTCATTTACTAAATGTCGTTTTGTTTTGTGGTGTGTTTGTTGGATTGTTGTTCATCCAATTTGGTGTGAGGGTTGTCGATTGTGAGGTGAGAGAATATATTCCCATCATAATGTTAGCTATAATTTCTTAGTGTTATGTCCTTAGATGGAAAAGAAATCTTGGGCATCAAATCTATGGAAACATAATTGGATTCTACCATGGAAATATTGATTGAGCATTGGAAGCTGACCTAATAGATGGATGACAAATTAGATCATCTTGGAAGACAACTATAATATCTAACATGCTAGCGTTGTGGCAATTCAACCTCCTTCATCCTTGGTAAATTGAGTATGCCCTTCTAATTTTACCCTCCTAGACCTGAATATGATTGTTCTTCCAACCTAATCTATAGCTTGAAACAAAGATTCCATTATAGGTTGGTAATTTTTACGAATTTCTTGGAATGAACTTGTTATTGTTTAAAAAGCCAACGTTTTAGACTTTAATGTAGGTCCATCATCAAGGTGAACACAATGTTCACCCTAATAATTTATTGGCAATTCGTAATAATTTATAATCGTTATTGGCCTTATATTTTTTTTATTTAAGTAGAATAAAATATACAATTAAAAGGTGATGCTTGCACTATCAAAAATATTTTCCAAAAATAAAGTACCACAAACTCGACCTTATGACCATAGTCTTCACTAGCATAAGTTATTCAATGCTTCATACAAACAACTAGTGGCTATTCCAAAAATTATAATATTGCTTTAAATAACTACTAAAAGCTTTCATCATAATTGGAATAAAAAATCTCCAATGGGAGTTGTTCAATAATTGTTCTTTGACCTTTATTGAATTCCAAAATAAACATAATGATTAATCCTCAAACATATTCCTTCTTTTCACAATCTGTCAACAACTTTATTTTTTCTCTCTATAAACATGTGCAAATATGATTTCATGAAACGTGGTAGATATTTCCTTCAATTGAATAACTAAATATGATAAGCCTATATCTATAGTTTGGGATTGATTTCACGTCCATTTGATGACTAGAAGCGAGTCCCCAAATGTCTAGATCTACCTCTTCCCACTATCAAGAACATATTTCAACAAAAAGGATAACAATTTTGATTCTCCAATATTATTCATGCCCCTTCCCAAGTTAACTTTTAAAATGGAATAAATGTGTCTCAAATAGGTGTTAAATGAACCTAAGCCATGCAAACCTACATCCCCCTTGGTAGGCTCCATCAAAGAACCCCAAAGATTGAGCTTTATCCACCTCCGGCTCTCACACAATCCTAAGATTTTGTATATGAACCTCTTTCTTGCAAAAAGGGATGGGCTTAAGCGCCTAAGATGAAACTTGAATGATGCTTGTATTCAAATAAAACTATCTTTTGTGCAAGTCAGATGCCCCACATGTCTAAGAAGGGCGTTGCTCGAAATGCTTTCAATTCTTTATATGAGAACCAAAATTTGAAACAAGCCTCTACTGAAATCTCATTCCACAAGTAAGTAAAACCTAGACCCTCCTCGACCTCTTACTAGAGCTATTGAATGTAGCCACAATGAACAAAAATATGAGAGTTTGACTCTTATTATGCCATGCACAATGCACACTTACCTGGTCCTTATTTGTGCCTCTTAATTTGGTGATCCCATGTCAAGACATGATTTGAAAAGATTAATTAAAGAATCAATTTTCCCTTTGGTGGAGATTTAACATTTAACAAACATTTCAGCCACTAATACTTGAGATTATTCCTCATAAAGTATCATGCTTGATAACTAAACCTATAAAATAAAAGCCACCCTGCTTGTTGAACCCCAAATCAACTCATCGAGCTTCTCCAGTGGTTGAATATGTCCTTTGTTTAATTTTGTGACGTAAGCTTCCCAATACCTTACTAAGCTACTCACTAAACTAAAATTCATTGATATTATCTAACTTGACCTCCACATAGATGTCTCCACTGGGTTTGCAACAATATTTAGGTTTAATCTTCTCATATGGTTTAGCATAATGATTGGTTCCCTAGGGAGGAAAATTTTTTTATTATAGCCCATTATTGCATCTTCTTAAGCTCTTATTTATGCTCCCTCCAATACTTGGTGGGCGAAATTGTTTCCAATAATTGGAAAAGCCAAGGTTGTGGCTTTCCATTGATTGGAGACATTTGGCAAAGATTGATGGTCTTGTCAAATCCCATCTATCACATTGTTTGGGCCAACGTATTTTTGAGTAAGAATCCTACTCCAAAGGTTGTCCATCGTTGTCATTCTCCATAAGGACTTAGTTGCTAGAGCTTTTACAAGGAAAAAAATTCTTTAAACCCCATCCTCTTGTAACCTTAGGCCTTGTCAGTCTTTGCCACCTAATCTAATGCAAGCCTTTGAATTCATTGTTATTATGCCAAAGATATTTATAACACTTTTTTTCAATTTTTCTCAAGTATTCCCTTCAGGATATAGGATAAGGTGTGTTAATAAATAGGTATTACCTCCAAAATTGTCTTTACTAGAACCAATCTCCCACCTCTAAATAAACAATGATTACTCTAGAGATCAATCTTCTTATAAATGCTTGAGTCCAACCAACACTAATCTACCTTACCATAGTAATTGGCTTTCAATTTAAAGCCCAAATATTTGAGCCTAGCATTGGAAATGGTCAATTCACAAGGAAATAATCTTTAGCAGAGAAAAACCCTATCCTTATCCATTCCTTAAATTACAAAGCCAAGTTTACCTCATTAACTCCATTCCCATCACCCACATAAATAAAGCAAGTACCTTCTCTACTTGAGCTAGAGAGGAACAAAAAAACGTTTTTGATGAAAAGAAAAGTGAAAAAGAGTCGCCCTTCCAATCCTAACACCCAAATAGATTGAGTCCTATTCTCTTCTAAAATTGACTCACTAAGTCCCTTGGCCACCAATAGAACCAAGTAGGGTGATAGGGTGATAGGGGACTACCTTTCTTCATTTCCTTGGTGGACTTGAAAATTTGAGAGGTAGTCCCATTAATTCAAAGAACAAAGGAAGGCAAGCTCACAGGTTAAATTATCCATTTGAACACTGGTAAGGAAAACCTGATATGCAAAAGCAATAGATGCATATATTGTCACTAAACCTTATCAAAAGTTTTCAAAATATAGAGATTTAGAATGGAAACTGATGTTTGAGAAAGTTTGATGGAACATATCCCTTCTTCCACATATCTAATGGTCTCGTGGAATTGTCAGCCTTGTAGAAACCCAAACTAATCGAATGAAACATACTCAGAGAGGACGGGCTTCAATCTTGTAGCAATCTCCTTTGCCATGATTTGATAAACATGGTTGCATAAAGCAAGCAGTTGAAACCCATAAAAGGATGTTAAGTAATAAATTTTAGGGATTAGCATGATGAAAGTTGCATTTAACCTATTGGACTTCTTTTCATTAACACAACCTCTTCCACCAACTACAACAAATCATCTCCTAACAAATAAAAAAACTCCAAGTAGAACTCTATCATCTACTTGTCTGGCCCAAGTTTTTGGTCCTTCCTAAAGGACTAAAGGATGGAAATCAATTCATCCTTTGTTACAAGACTATAAAAAAACCTCATTTTGTTAATCATTTACTGTTACAAGGATAAGAGTAATAACTCGAGTGGTCCTTCCTAAAGGATTGAAGGACTGAAAGAAATCCATCCTTTATTACAAGACCATAGAAAGCTCATTTTGCTCATCATTTACCATTCCATGAACAAGAATAATAAACCCAACTTTTTTTTGTCAAATTAACACCTACTAGTTCTTTATAAAGTTGTTAAAAAAAAAAACCGATAATTAGTATTTTAAACATATTTTTAAAATTATTTTCAGGGGAAAGTGATGGTGGAGTGGAGATGACTAATGTGATCTTACTTGCAACAATGGTAGTTTTTGGGCAATGTTTTCAAAATATTAGACTTTAAATTCAAAATAAAAAAGGGTGCAAGTCGTCACACCAGTTTTCTTTTTGGGATTTCATCTTGAGATTTTGATTGCAATGGTGAAATTTCTTAAGTCCATGATTTCAAATTAGTGATATTTCAACATCAAAAAATAAAAGGTACGTGATTTGTAACACCACTCTTCAATTTGAACATTGATTTTAAGGATTTGTTAGCAACATTATGGAACACGGTTGCAATTATTTGTAATTTTAACTCTAGAAAAAAAGGGTATCGTTGATGGCAACACTTTCAAAAATAAGGGTAAAAACAACAAATAAATGTGATCTATAAAAAAAGGGAATGCTAGAATGTTCTCATTGACTTGGTAACTATGACATTCCTTTCTTGTATTAACTTAACTTTGAGGCCTCTCGATGCATCACAACCCAAGTCAAAATTCTTAGTGAAATTTGGTGCTACTAAGATTAGAGTGGTGCACGTGACTTCCTTTAAAGTTGAGAAAGCCTGCTCAACAACCTTGCTTCTTAAGGGCCTGCAAATTTTCCTTGATTTTTCTGATAAGTTATAAAAAATAACTTAACATATTCAAGGTCCGAGGGCAAGGCTAATATTGCACAGTGAAACCTTCTTGGTATCCACTCACACTCCCTCTTTACTGGAAGTGTGGTCCAAGTATTCAATTTTCAAGCCCCAAAGGCACCTATGGAATGTTTAAGGAACAATTGATGGTCCCTTAGGAGTTATATGTATCCATCAATATACTCCATGTGGGAGGAGAACATTTCATTGTATATTAAGATGACATCAAAGAAGACAAGAACCAAATTACACAGGAAGAATAAAAATATAATGTTTGTGAGGATCTTAAATGTGGATAGAGCTTTCAAACTCTAAATGACATCACTAAAAACTTCTAATAACCTTCATGTGTGCAAAACATTGTCTTAGGTATTTCCTCCTCCATTTATATTGGATTGTTATCTTGAATGTTAACCCAATTTAATGAAAAACTATATGGCTTTTGGGGTCTTTGCTATTTTTATTCCCTTACTATTTCCCTTATTATAATATGGATTTGTATTTTGATTCAAAGGTTTCCCTTTGTTTGGTAATTTTACGGAATTTCCTCCATCATGGTTTGGTTGATTATCTCCCTCGTTTTTACATTTGGTTATTTTGATTATTGAATGTTAATTTGTTTTGGATCAAATTTTGATGAATTACGACATGGAATTGAACCACATGAACATTAATTATGCCAATAGGTGTTTTCTTTGTTGGCTTGGGGTGGGAAAACACTATTCACCCCAGCCAATGGGAGAGCTTAATTGTCGCCCTTCCAACTAATTAAAATTTTCCATGTGTTCGTCTCTCCAACTAATAGAAATTTTCCTTCTGGACTATTGCGGTCGGCCCACGTACTCCCCATACCTACCTGTTTCTACAACGTTGAAATGCATTGACGGTTTTGTACTCATGCCATCCTCCATCATACCTATTTCAATGCTTACATGCCATCCTCTGCCATCTGTCACACCAAAGGTAAGCATGTGGTATCTATTGGAAATATAATCCGCTAATATGGTTTCAAATATGTGTGAATAGTAGATGGCAAGGATTTAGATGGTTTTCATGAGGGTTTTAAGGCAAACGGAGTTGTGTTGAAGATAGAGATAGGGTGATCGATTACCTCAAAGGATTTTATTTTTTGTTTCTACAGGTAGGGTATATTATTTCTTTAAGCGAGGGTTTACTGCCATAAGGGTCTACAAATGCATTTGATTTTTTTTGTGAAGGAATAAGCACTCAAGGGTTTCAGATCTTCCAGTATTCAATAACTGTGGTTGAATATCTTCTTGTGACATGAATTGGGAATTAGATGGATATGGACGCGGATACTCAAAGTTCATCTCAAAACAAGCAGTGTCTTGTGAAAAAATTGGGATCCTGTGATAGGAGAATTCAGGACAAGGAAATAACATTGTTAAGGTTGTGGCTTACTTCTCAAAAAGAATTGAGTGAGGAGGATTTGATGAAAATTTGTAAAGGTGTATTCTACTTTATTTTGAAAGTTGACAAGCAAGCATGTCATGGTGCTTCTTTCAGAAACATGTCGTTTATTGTTGCAAATCTTGACTTGAATATTTCACAACACTATTTCTAGGCATTTTTCATGAAAATAAAAAGTGAATGGAGGGGTGTCGATCTTTTTAGGCTTGATATGTTTTATCTTTTACTTGTCCCATTTTTCGGGGCATGTTCTTTGTAGTTGGAAGTAATGGTTGGGATTTGAAGCTTGTAGATGGATTCTTAGGGGGAATTACAGAAAACAATTTACTAGTTGTAAATAAGCTGCCAATTCAGATAATGAACTTTCATTTTGCATATGGATATCTTAATGAGTTTCACTGTGTTTTCCTTGTCCAACTAGACACTTTTTTGCCTATGACATAACCCTTTTTCTAATTTTTTGCAAAGGCTTTGAGTAGGTTTATGTTGAACAGAGTAGATGATAATGTACTTTCTTACTTTCTGAAGAACAAACGAAACCTCTTAAAAATTAGGCAAGAAGGACAGGATGTTGATGACAAAGTGGAAAACCTTGGATCAATTTCTCTGTCGAGCAATCTCTCTCAATAGGTCACATTTCCTTCTACCTTGCAAGATAATGAAAATGCTTTGCACGATTCACAAAGGGATTTCAAAGGCCTTAGTAAACCTTTAACTCCATCTGGGATCATGATTTTTTCAGAGAGCATTATGAAGCTGAAGATATTTCGTAATATATCTGCAGAGAAATCAATAGATAGCAAGTCTCTTTCTATCAAAGAACTACCAGCAAATTTCGTTTCTTCATTTTACAAACAACATGTGAATAAGATAGAGAGCATTGAACAAATTAGTGAGGAGGTTCAAAATGATTTTGACTCATTTGAATATAACATTAGTGAAAGTTTAACATGGAAATGCAATGGACAAGCAACAACTGGTATTGTCAAAAGTTATGAAATGAAATCCGACTCTGAAGCAGAAGAGATACATGATTTTCAACATGAAGTAACCTTCAAGTATGCATGCAATTTTGGATGCAAAGAATGAAGTCAATGGGGGGAAAAGATTGGAACTTCTTGATGGAGAGTCTGATGATTTGAAGATGACAGATGTTATATTATCTCAGATTATGAGCAATGCTTTGAGGAGGTCATTCTTGCATAATTGGATAATTGTACTTCACCAATACGTTCGTTGTTAGTTCTAATTTCTCCTCTGTAAACTAGATCTAAGAAAAGGAAAAGGCCACATAGTGGAGAAAATGAGCTTTCTCGAAGTTTAAGTCTGGTAAAGTATGATGAAAATGAAGAAGAATTTGTTTGTTCTGATCTGTTAAGCAAGGTTACCTCTACTAATAAAAGTGGACAGAGAAAAGTGAAGAGGGAAATATTCTCTTTAAAGAACAATCTAGTATGGAAGCCATATAGTTCTTTGCCCCCAGAGATCCTAAGGGTGCCTCCATCTGCTGCTCCAAGAGGGAGTGCATTGAAGAAGGGAGTCCCTCCAGGACCAATTTGTGTCATAAAAAACTCTCCAAGGAAAAAATCAGCTATAAGGGAGAGGTCTACGCCAATTCGTAAAACTCCAAAGAACACCAAATATCCTTCAATCAATACAATGGTTTTACGAATGCAGCAACCAGTTGCTCGGTAAATTAGATTTAAAATACATGCATCAACAAAATATAATGAAATGGATATCTTTGTTGATTCATATCCATAATGTTTTTAACAAAAAGAGTTCTTGTAGTGAACCTTTTTGTGGCATCTGGTCTACATTACTATGCTTGCGTTGCCAAAGATTGTTATGTTATGATTCTTTTCATATGGCATATGATGATGTACGTAGAATAAAAATTTCCCGTGCAAAAGAGGTTGAAGAAAGGTCCTTTGCTCTGGCAAGTTCTAGGGAGCATCAGAAGGAGGTCGATCAGGCAAATTGTTCCCTTCGTGCTTTTTTTTTGAAAGGCCATAATAGCAAGTGGGAAGGAGACAACAGTGGAACGATTTTGGGAATCTAGAGACCACGAAAATGCTTCAGTACACTCAAGGGAAGATATTGGACATGCATCTCTATGAACATTTTGGAATATGGGATTATTCATTGAAGGGATAAGTAATATTTATGTTTTATTCTTCCTGTTTCAATTATTTTATACTCACCTTTACCACAACCTCTTGATACATATTGTTCCACTTGGATTTTTGTGGTGTACTCATTGTTTAACTCGAACATGATAGTGGCCCCTCATATTAGTATCGACAACAGAGTCAACTTGGACAATATAGTGCTTATGGTAAACTAATATGTCTAGGACTATTGGACATGATGTTATAAGGTTTGCAAAGTGTGTTGTTGTGTAGTGATAAACAAAATGTGACTTGCATTTTTCTCTTAAAAAAAGGCACGTGGTACTTATTATCTGTCAAATGCACATTATTGATAGCAATGCCTAGATAACATTTGAGATTTCCTGTTTTCCCTATTTCAGAATGGAAAAAGCAATCTTGGGGATATCATCTACTAGTACATAACAACAAAATAATTCTCTCCAAATTATGTGGTTGATTTCCTGGATTTGTTCTCTAAACACCACACTCTCGAAATCACAAATCATATTGAAGCTACCATACATGTATGGCATTGGAAACTCATTGGGAAACAATCTAACAGTGGAAAGTAAAATACACCAAATATGAAATCTTCATGGGGTATTGTTAGAGATTTCATGGGGGATGCAAATAAGAGGGAACTCCTTGCATATAGAGTTGAGAGCCTTCTACTAAGCCTAAAGCAGAGATTGCTTAGATTGTCGCAGACTGTCCTGGATATAAGTAAGATCCAATATAATATGGTACATCCTCCCAGCGTGAATTTTCCCTAATACTATTAATTTAATTCAAGTGGAAGTGTTTACAAGTTTCATGTGGTTGTCTTTCACTTGGATTATAAACTATTAGAGCAAGATATTGTCATTTAATTGCGTCAAAACTGAACAGAGTTTTGTAGTTTATTCTTTTATTTTTACTATGACATATGCATCTTGCAGTAGAAATGGATGTAGGAAATTGAAATGTTTAGTATTTTATGTTTTAATGTGTTGTGTGCATTATGTTGACATTTAGGTGTTTAGTAGGAAGTTGCTATGTTTAGTAGTTTATTATCTACTACGATATATGCATCCTCTTGACATGTTTACTGAAGGTTGATTGAACATGTTACTATGTTGTGGTTTGTTTACAAGATGTTGGTTAATCCATTCGGGAAAGTTGCTCAAAGGTATTGGAGAGTTTGGCTTTCAACATTATTGCTCGCATTGATGATTTGTTGTATGTGGATGACTTGAAAAAACATTCTAATCCCCATCAATATTCACTCATTCCTCCCCATCAAGCAAAGATACCTGCAACAGAGTGGGGTTGTTCGAAGAAACCTTCACTTTTGGAGGAATGATCTTCATTGTCATTTATTGCATTACTGCATTATCCAATTCATCCTTGCACCTGCTATAATGAGAAAGACGCAAAAGTGCATCTTGTTAGGAAGTATTCTAGTAGAGGGAAATGTATATTTATATCAGCCAACAAATGGTTTGATTTAAGATAATTCACGAGCCCCATGATGGAATTTTTGAAAATATGTTTGTTTCCATTTTCCATGTTCCTCAACCTTTATCTAGTTGGTATCAAAGTTTCTAAATGCAAGGTCTTAGCCAGAGGAAGTTTAAAGTTGAAAACTTAGTTCTTGTCACTTCTTTCACTCGAAGATGTTGCATTACTCTAGACAATAGAGGAAAGTGTTATTTTCCTCAGCTTGAAGAATTTTCATTATTGATTTTGGTACATATGTAGCTATAACTTCCTGCAAATGGGATTCAATTTTAAATAATAGATGTATGAAGCAAATGAGAGACATGCATGGATTTATTGCAGTAAAAGTTGAGAGACATGCATGGATTTATTGCAGTAAAAGTTGGAAGTACGGGAGGTCAAAACTTTGTATTACTTGTAGAGTTTCGTATCAGTTCAACCAACAAGAATAGCAGATGATTTTTTATGAGTTGGAAACAAACTTGTTATCAGTTTTGTAATTTATTATTCTTTCATCATTCTTGCAGTTGCGTGATAATACCCTTTTTAACTTTTCCTCTCTTTGTTGTTTTCCTATGTGTCATCTAACTTTCATCGAAGAAATAAACACAAGTGATATTTGTATGAGCTTCGTTAGCTATGGAGATTGTCAGTCTTGGGAAGAAAATGTGTTGCAATAACATGGTTTACCACATTTTTAAGTATAAATATGGATTTTCTATGGATTTTGATTTGTCAAATATCCAGATGGTCCTTTCATCTCAAATTTTCTCAATCACATCCATAATCTGACACTGTTAATTGAGATTCCATGATGCTCCATGTTTAAGGTCTTAAATACTCTGTTGTGAAAAGTGCACCTCTCTGTTAGCACAGGGATTTAGCATTTCTTCTTGGAGGTATAGCAACAATCACAAATATTCTTTAACAAGTTCGGTGTTGTTACATTATAAAAAGGACATACACATTGTTTAACAGACTATCATTTCAAATTGTTTGGAAAACATTGGTTGTACTTACTCATAAAGCAATTAGCTGGTATTGTGGAAAAGTGGCTAAGACCTAGCCACTTTGATCAAAATTTGTCCACACAAGTAGACTTGGCTAGTGCAACTTACTTTAAAGTTACTAAACATCACAAGTCTTACAAGTTTTTTTTCTTAAACTTTAGACATGCATACTAGAGTCTAGTTGGGATGGGATTATTTTTTAAAATATTAAATAAGATAATAAACTTTCACATTTGTAATGTTTTTATCTTCAATTTGATGTAAAGATATCCTCTCCTTTTTTCTTATTACGAATTTTGAAGTTTCTCAAGAATCATATGCCTTCAGGGAAACTAAGGTTGAAACTCTTTAAGTATGCATGTCTCAGACAACAACAAAAGTATTGATATCTTTAGTTCTTTTTATGTTGTGTTTTATGTGTTCTTATTAGAAGAATTTTTAACATTTGTTTGGATGTTAAGTTGGGTTGATATTCATCCAACTAGAGACTGCAAAGAACCCATTTATGATGCTAACTCCAGATATTTATGATGATGAATCTG
Organism: Pinus taeda; assembly: GCA_000404065.3. Lineage (NCBI taxonomy): Eukaryota > Viridiplantae > Streptophyta > Pinopsida > Pinales > Pinaceae > Pinus > Pinus taeda. The sequence goes on from APFE030665895.1 coordinate 82,139, forward strand.
CATGAAAGTGTTGACCTCCTTCTCTGTTTCCCTAAGTTTCAGAATATGGGTTATGGTACCCACTGCACACCAATCCTTGACTTTATTTTCTTCCCTATGCTTCCTATACACACCATTTTTTTATAAGCTAGCTCTCATTTTGTATTAACTAAAGAATAAATTATACATAGTCAAAAGTTGTTGGGCTACCAACAGGGAAACTAGATTAGAAACAAAAAGAACAACTTTTTTATTCATTAATGTCTAAGCCAGAACATCAACCACAAAATAATACAAATATCAACTATAGACCAAAATATAACTAATATCCTGAAATCTATTGCTATATTTAAGGATTCTACTAAAAAAGAAACGTAATGCCCTAAGAGTTAGGCAAGATATTTGAGAAGATAGCACAACGTAGAAGATGGCTATCGAACTATCCCACCACGCATGATGTTGCTAAGGTTTTATAGTCATTTGTTAAACAAGCTCCGAGTAGCAGATTAAACCAACTAGCACCCAGTAACAACTACAAGAGATACTTGGATGAGTATGCAGAAGGATACCATAAAGATGTTACAGGCACGAGCACGAGCAACAACACTTTTGATAGGCAATTATTTGTGAGATTTGGTGAGGTTATTTGTTATGAAACCAGCTCAAGAAAAGATAGAAAAGATAGATCAACGCCTTAGAATTCAGCCTCTTCGAGGGGGCAACCTCCTTACATTACATAAATGAACAATTCTTGGATGATTCAAATGACAAAACCTCCTTTCTATATATAGGAGTCTAAGGAGTCACAATATAAACCAACCGACCTAACAAT